>WEIT01015141.1:0-41661 GCA_013389985.1 Dryoscopus gambensis | reverse complement strand
CGGCGGCGGCCGAGCGGGAAGGCGGCGCAGGGGCTGCAGGCACGGCCGGGCAGGTGAGGGCTGGGCACCGCCTGGGAGGGGCTCAGCCTGGAGAAAAGGAGGCTCGGAGGGGATTTTCTGGCTCTGCACAACTCCCTGACAGGAGGGGCAGCCCCGGCTGGGGCTCCGGGACAGGGAACGGGGACGGGAGGAGCGGGAACAGCCTCGGTCGCACCAGCGGATGTTCAGGTGGGACATCGGGAGGAATTTCTCCACTGAAGGGGCTGCACAGGGAGTTGGTGCAGTCGCCATCCCTGCAGCCGTTCTGAGGAACGGAGAAACAAATTTGTGATGGTTTTTCCAGATGTCTTCATCTGTCCCAGCACAGCCTGGTATCCCGCTGTCAAGATTTCTTAGTCCTTAATGAAGAGCTTTTCTTACAGCCTCAACAGAAGTTTGAGCAGTGAATAAACACTTAATTCCTCCCCACCAGGAAGAAGGGAAAGGCCTCTGAGCACAAGGACCAGCTCTCCAGGCTGAAGGACAGAGATCCCGAGTTTTATAAGTTCCTGGAGGAGAACGATCGCAAGCTGCTGGACTTTGATGCCTCGGACAGCTCGGAGGAGGAGGAGGCTCTGCACAGACCCCCCGACACACTCGAGGTGCCAGGCCCTGCGTGGGAGTGCTGGGATTGGTCCCTTCCACGTGGAGGGTTTGTGCTCCAGTGCCAGCCCCGAGCTGTGCAATGGTTTGGGGTGGAAAGGACCTTAAAGCCCAGTTCCAGCTCCAACCCCAACACCTCCCACTGCCCCAGGCTGCTCCCAGCCCTGTCCAGCCTGGCCTTGGGCACTGCCAGGGATCCGGGGGCAGCCACAGCTGCTCTGGGCACCCTGTGCCAGGGCCTGCCCACCCTCCCAGGGAGGAATTAATTCCCAGTGTCCCACCTAAACCATTCCTGCTCTCTGTGGGAACAGCAGTAACAGAGTCAGCCCTGCCTGCCTCCCTCCTCATCACCTGCTCAGCAAGAGAGCTGGGGCCAGGAAGGAGCTGTAGAAACCTTTCCTCAGTCCTCCTGCTGATTTCTCTAGGAAGCCAGTGATGAGGATGAGGACGATGAAGACGAAGAACAAGAAAAAGTTAAAAGGAAGAAGGTTTCCTTCATCCATGTGAGCTTGAAAATGGTGGAAGAGTGGAAAAAAGCTGCCCAGGTGAGCAGGGAGTTGGAGCACAGAGCACTGGAGAGTTCCCTTCACTGCCTGTGAAAGGCCAGCCTGGGATCTGTTAATCTGTCCCCAGATTTGTGTCCCGTGCCCCCAGAGCTCGTGTGCCTTCAGCATGACTTGGTCATTTCTCAGATTAAAGTATTTCCATTCCCTGTGAGGGGGAATCTGGAGAAACAAGGCTCAGAAGAGGCCACAATGACTGAATTTGGATTTTTCTGGGTATTTTACTCTTTCATTAAGCCTTTGGCAGCTCCAGGAGCTTTCTCAGCCACGTTTTAAGCAGTGATGGAATAGCTGAGGGGAGCGAAGCTCCAGCTGGAAGCTGCTTGCAGCTGATTAATTCCTTCTCAAGCCTCAGCCATTAAAAGCCAATTTTAGAGCAGGTGAAGGCTGCTGAGTTTGTTCAGCCTGTCCTGATGCTTTTCCTCCACCTTAGAGCGTGGAGCTGTTCTTGCCATCAAACTTGCAGTGAATTCCAGCACTCCTGTCCCAGCCGAGAGCTTCAGAGTTCTGGAAGATCCCTTGCTGCTTCTCCTCAGCCACCCCTTTTCTTCTTTCCCCAGAGGAATCTCACCCCAAAACTCTTCCATGAAATCACCCAAGCCTACAAGGCGGCTGTGGCCACCACCAGAGGAGACAGCGGGGGTGACCCCAGCAAGTTCCAGGTGTCTGACACTGCAGGTGAGGGAAGGGGAATGGTGTGGGGGGGAGTTGAGCACTGGGAGGAGTTAATTCACATTTCCACTTGAGTAAGGAGCTTATTTTGCTGTGCTGCTCTGTGCACGGGGGTCCTTTCTTTTCAGGGTGGGTTCTTGGTGCTGTTTGCCTGGAGAGGTGGCCCCCGTGCCTTCTAATCTCATATAAAACATTCCAGTGTAAGGCAAACTGGGCTTTTCCAGAAGGAAATGCAGGAGCTCTGCCATGGCTTCAGTTCCTCGGGGACCTCATTTCACACCAGGAAAACCAGGAATGTGTGGAAAATCACTCACAAAAGCTTTCCTGGCTTGTTTCACCCAGTGTTCAATGCCCTGGTGTCCTTCTGTATCCGGGACCTCTTCCACCACCTGCACAAGCTGCTGCTCCCCAAAGCCCCCAAGAACAAACTCAAGTAAGTCTGGGGGGATTCGAGGCCTTTGGGAAAGCTGGTGGGGATTTTCAGAGCTGCCTTTGAACCTGGGAAAGTGATGCCAGCTCTTCCCAAACACTGAGGGCCTGATGGTGCTCACAGGGTTCTTCTTTCCTTCCCCCAAATTGTGTCCCGTGTAATCTCAAACTCCAGCATTTGCAGAGCACGTGTGGCTTCAGGAAGGTCTGGAATTGCCTGTGCTTGCACTCAGGACACAGCTCAGGCGCTGGAAATTGGTTTGCAGAGGAAGGGCCCGACCTCTGTGCTGTGTCCCTGCAGTCTGCCCAGCGCGTGACCCGCATCCCCCAGCAGCTCCCAGGTGCTTTGCAGGCAGCTGTTGGTGCAAGGAACTGATCTCACTGCTCGTTTTGCTGCTGAAATCTTGATTTGTTTGGGGTTTTTTTTAAAGCTAAACCCAACTCTTGCTCCTTTCCAGAATGGTTCTCCCTTCCACCAGCCCCCTCTGGGGAAAGCTGCGGCTGGACATCAAAGCTTATCTTGGCTGTACCATACAAGTAAGGAATGTGCCCATTTGCTGTTTGTGGGGTCAGTGTGTGCCTCGCTGGGTTAGTCAGCACGTTTTGGAGTGAGGCAGATGGGGTTTGCCCCTCTGAGGTTTGTGTTCATCGTTTCCCTGTCCCGTTTGGGAAGTGTTTGGTCGGATTAACAACTTGGAGGTTCAGAGGGTGCTTGGGTCAGAGTAGGTACGGCAGTAAAGAAGGGTTGAATTAACATTCTGGCAGCTCTCTCTGTGTTAATTTGTCTGGCAGATTAATATTTAATAGGCTTTGAAGTAGTTTGCAGTCTGTGCTCCTGCATTCTGCATCATTAATTCATTTCTTGGGGCTGTGATCTCTCCACTCGAGGTTCTGCTGGTAACCTCCCACGTGGCATCTCTGGCTGTGATAATGTCCCGTCCCATCCCCCCAAAGCTTGCGGTGTTCCAGAGACAATTTGGGGGTTATTTCCCAAGGAAACTTCTACCCCCACTTAATTTTTTTTTTGAGATCGCTTCCTTGTGCGAGCCCAAATTAGAATATCAAAACCAAACCAGCACAAACACTGATTGCTCAGCATTGGAGGGGAGGGAAGGGATACCGGGAGAGGCAGCCCCAGTGCTGCTGTCCCTCGGCTGGGGGCTGGCACCATGACTTAGCAGAAAGAGCAATTTGATCAGGAGAGGGTTTTTTTTTTTCCCCTCAAGCCGTGGTGCCTCTCTCCAGCAGCAGAGGATTGCAGAGGAGGAAGAGCTGGGAATCCAGTCCCTGGGAGCAATCCCTGCTCCTGGGCTGTCTCTTGAGAGCCCTCAGTGCTTCACCACAGTGGCTTTTCTGATCAAAATCTTCTCCTTTAGTCGTGAGAGGGACTCAGCCCAGAACCTTTGCAGGGCAGGGAGGAGGGTGAGGAGGCAAACTGAACGTGGACAAAAGGCCTGTGCTGCTGCCAGAGTCACCTGGAGCTCACCTGTGTGCACACTGGAGTCTGGGTTTGGCTGCGGGGAGCTGGGCTGAGCTGAGCTGAGCAAGCTGCAGACACAAAGGTCCTGGTTCCTCGCGTTTTGTCTGAGCCTTTCCTTGAGGGGCAGTGAGCCTCTGATACCCAAAGCACCCCAGCTTCCCACCCAGAAGTCCTGGAGAAATCCTGTGTGCCATCAGCTGGCTCAGGTGGTGTTTCCTGGTGCAGGCTGAGGCTGAGTTTGGCCGTTTGCACTGAGGTGACACTTTGGTGTCCTGTCCCCTGTCAGGGGTCCCACGCTGCAGGTAATCTGAGGGTTTGCAGTGTGCACAGGGGAGGTCCACGTGCTGGCTCTGGGGCCATTAACCCTGCAGGTGCAGCAGCCTGAGCTCCCATCTGCAGGATGAGGGACTGCAGGGCAGCTCTTTACCCTGCCCTGTGTCTGCTCCTGCCCTGCTCCAGCTCTTGGGGTTTGTTCGAGCTCCCTCCTGACGCGGGAGTGTCTGGGTGCAGCTGGGAAGGGGAGGATGATGAGATGATGAGCCCTGCCTGCTAACTGGGGTTGGTTTGTTCTCCACAGCTGCTGTCGTGCCTGACAGAGGCCTCAGTGGGTGCAGCAGTGCTGCAGCATGTGAATTCCATAGTCCCATATTTCCTGTCCTTCCCAAAGCAGTGCCGGGCCCTCCTCAAGGTAAGGGAACGTGCTGGGGTGGGTCACTTGGGTCTGAGGTGCTTTTTCCTCCCGTCAGCTGAGCCTTTGGTGGCATTTGGGCTGGATCCCCTGGTGGTTCAGTCTCTGTGGAGACTTGCTTTGCCTCTGTTCCTGGAGAGGATTCCTGCCCCTCTGCAGGTGCCACGGGGTGATGCCAGGCTGAGGGGAGTGGGTGGGTGGCTCTGTTTGTAGCTGCTGCTCCCCAGGGAAGTGGCAGGGAGGTGTTTGGGAAAGCCGCTTCCTCCTCCCAGATGGAGGAATTGCTGCCAGGCCCTGGGAATGCCTGTGCTGCCTCTCCACTCGGGGAGCTGGGGGTGGAATATTTCTGTGGCAGCTCAGTCACAACTGCTGAGCAGTAACAGCAACACAGGAGGCGTGGAGGAGACACGGAGGGCAGCGGGGTGGCATCTTGAGTGGAAACTGCAGCTCTGGAAAGAGGCAGGGAAGCCTCTGATGGTGGAGATGATTCACGGCAGGGAGTGCTGGGAGGCTGGCACCCCTCGCAGGTGAAGGTGGAGGAGCTGCAGGGCTGCTGCTGCAGGGCTTTCTCAGAAGGCTTTTCCCTCTGTGCCACGCAGTCCATTGGTGCTCGTGAGGTGCCCGGTTTTGGGGGCACCGGGTGCTTCCTGGCAGGGCCAGGCGAGCCTGGGGTGATGGAGTCGCTCGGGAGAGTTCAAATGAGTGTTCAGGCACACAAATAGAAGACGTGTGGTTTTTAGAGGTGCTGGGTTTGGACAGGTTCCTTTATTGACCACGGAAACGTCAGCCCTGCCTGCTGTGTGGTGTCCCAGTGAGAGCGTGAGGACAGCAGGGCTGCCGGTGGCCGGCTCTGGGGCAGCACGTTCTGTCATCCCCGGGTCACCGTCGTGTCACCTGGCTGCCTGTTTGCTGGGAGGGAGCGAGGTTCAGGCCTGTCTGTGGCCAGCAGGGAGCTCTTTGTCCCTTTGCTCACCTGTTTCTGCTTTATGCCAGCAAACCATCACTCTGTGGAGCACAGGGGAGGAGACAGTCAGAGTCCTCGCCTTCCTGGTGCTGAACAAGATCTGTCGCTACAAGAAGGAGGTTTACCTCAGCCCCCTGCTCAAGGTGAGCCTGGCTCTCGGTGTCATTGCACCTTTTCTTCCTCCTTTATGTGCAAATACCCCAAAGCCTTGAGCTGCAGATGGAGCAGGTGCCAGAGGCGATGCTGGCAGCCTCCAGAAAACCAAACAGGGCAGGACTTCTGTCAGGTCAGGGTGATCCCTGCCTCCCACTGCTGCCCTTCCTGCTGGGGGCACAGAGACTGAGCAGGGGAGGTCTCTGGTCCTCGATGAATATTCACTCCCAGCTTCCTGAGGGCTTTCCTGGGTGTTGACACTCCTGAGCTGCTCTGACCTTGCAGCTGAGCTCCCGAGTGTATCCTCCTGTCACGGTGGCCCCTGAGCGGGAGAGCTGTGCCCAGTCGTGCCCACGTGTGGCTCAGACCCTCCTGCTGCCAGGCAGTGCTGGGCACCTCTCCGAGCTGAGCACACTCCTGTTCCCCCTGGAGGAGGAGCAGCCTGGGTCACTGCTCTGTGTGATAAAAGCAGCACTTCAGCCCTGCTTTGGCCACACCTGGCAGGGGCAGAGGAGTCCAAGAATGGTTTTTTTGCTCTATTTCATGTGGTGCTTTATTGTCCTCTTCCCCTCCCAGCAAATGTACATTGCCTTTGTGAAGAACTCCAGGTTCACCTCTCCCAACGTGCTGCCCATGATCAACTTCATGCAGCGCACGCTGACCGAGATGTTTGCCCTGGACACGCACACCTCTTATCAGCACACCTTTATCTACATCCGCCAGCTGGCCATCCACCTGCGCAGCGCCATGACCGTCAGGAAGAAGGTGGGGAGCTGGCCCTGCTGGGGAGGGAGCTTTCCCCCTCTCCTCGGGGGAAACGTGTGGAGAGGAGGAGCTGCAGTCGCCCCTTCAGGCTCTGGTGGTGCCTGAGCCATCGCTGGGGCTCCGGGGAGCACCTGGGAGTTGGCTGTGCTAAAATTCCAGCCGGGAAGGAGAGAAAATTTAAGCTTTGGGGTGGCCTAATTGTGGCCTCCCGGGACCTGGAAGGAGGCTGTGAGAATGTCTCTGCCCAGCTATTTGCAAGGGCCTGGAGTGGCAGGGTGAGGGGGAATGGATTCCCACTGCCAGAGGGCAGGGTTAGGTTGGATACTGGGAAGGAATTCCTCCTTCTGTGAGGGTGGGGAGGCCCTGGCACAGGGTGCCCAGAGAAGCTGTGGCTGCCCCATCCCTGGGAGGGTCCGAGGCCAGGCTGGATGAAGCCCTGAGCAGCCTCGGCTGGTGGAAGGTGTCCCTGCACCGTGGATGATCCCTTTGAACCCAAACCCTCCTGCAGGGTGGGAGTCGCTTTTCTCTCCCCACTTGGCAAGAGTTTGTGCTGCACTTTCCACCTTGGACACCCTTTTCCACTCCGAGGCTGCTGCTTGCAGCCCCTGTTACAAAACCTGAGGGTAAAGCAGCTTGGGGGCTGCCCTGGGGTGCTGCATCTCCCGGCAAAGTCCGTGCTGTTTAAAGGACTTAATGAACAAAGCAGCTCAGACCTTTGGGGAGCAGCCCTGGCTTCAGCCACCTCCAGTCTGACCTGGGAAATCCGAGTCAGATTGCTGATCCTGGATTTAGTCCTGTTTAGCAAAACAGACCCCGTGGATTAATCGTTCAGCTGCCCCCAAACAGGGCAGGGCTGGTGCCCAGCTAAATCTCCCGGCTGGGCAGACATGGGGATAAATAAGCAGAGATAAATGAAGTCTGGGCTGCAGATCCCCTAATGGGATTGCACTGGCTCCTTACACCCTCAGCTGTGGCCCAGACAAGGAGCAAATCCACTTGATTTCACAGCTGGGGAGGGCTTGGGGTGGGAATGGCACCACCAAAATGCCCAAATGCAGGCACTGAGCCTGTTTAAATGGGTCCGTGGATGGTGCTGGGAGGTGATTACCAGAGCAGATTGCTCGTCTGTTCCTGCAGGAGCAGCTGAGAAAAGGTTTTTGGTGCATCTCAGTGACCTGGGGAGAGCTGGCAGAGCTCGGCCGTGTCCAGCTGTGGCCTGGCTTAAGTCCCTGCTGCAAGGTTTGGCCCAGTGGCTGCAATTAAAGGATTCTGTCCCTGTCTCAGGACTTGTGTATCATCCTTTTCCATGCAGAAGAGATGAGCTGGGCCTTGAAAGTCTGGAAAAAACCACAAGTCGGGGCTGAGGCACCTTGTGAGTGCTGACCTCTGTGTTTTGAGGGGAGAGCTACAGAACTTTCTGGGAAAGGTTTCCCTCAGGGACTCCTGCTCCAGCTGGACTTTTATTTAATCTGGCACTAAGAGCTGCTGCAGCACCTGCCCAGAGTCTCAAAAACAATGTTGTGGCCTGGTGCAGGCCCTGGGCCGCTCCCGGCCATGCTGCTGAGCCAGGCTGGAGTTGCTGCCATCACCGTCCCTGTCCCTGCTGGCCTGGGGCAGTGGCTGTGCTGGTCAGCAGCAGGAGCTGCAGGTTTGCTCTCTGCCCTGCTGCCTGTCCCTCGCACCCTGCAGGTGTGAGAAATGCAGCTGTGCTGGGTGGTGTCTGTCCCAGAAGCGCTGGGCCCACCGTGTGCTCCTCGCTGTGCCCATGAGCAGCTCAGGGTTCCCTGTGCTTGTCCCAGTGTCTGTGTGAGGCTGGGAGCTGCTCTTCCCGAGGCAGCCACCCTTGAGCAGCACCAGACTGGTTTTATCCCCTTTATTTCCTCCAGGCACTGGCTGGTGCCCAGTGAATTTCAGTGGCAGCTGCAGCGTTGCTGCTCCTCGCGGATGAAACGGGCCCGGGCAGGAAGCAGAGGGAGCACCTCTCAAATGCCACGCTTTCAAGTTCCCACCTCTGTTTTTCTTTTCCCCTTTCCTGCAGGAGAACTTCCAGTCAGTCTATAACTGGCAGTACATCCACTGCCTGTACTTCTGGTGCCGAGTTCTCAGCACCATCCACCCCAGCGAGGTCATGGAGCCCCTGATCTACCCCCTGACCCAGGTCATTATTGGCTGCATCAAGTGAGTAGGATTCTCAATTCTTTTTGCTGTGCTTCTGCATACAGGGTTATTTTACTGTTCTGTGATTTGGATTTAACCCTGAATGGTCTCAAAGCTGCATTTAATGGAAACTTTCCAGCCCGAGATGTGTGCGAGCACCTGTGGAGGTGATGACAGAGTTGTGGTGTGGGTCATTCTTTCCTCTTTGTGTAAGAAAAGTCTCAGTCTGAATAACCTGAGCAGATTATCCTTGTCATGTGAGGAAAACTATCTGCCTTGCTTCAGAAAATCCTCATCTCCAGCCCTGTAAATACGTTTGGAAGCTGCGTTTTTGGTGCTTGTTTGCTGGGGTTTGAAGAAGTGGGACACAGTTGTTATTTTCGGGATGTCTGCTGAGAATTCCCTCCTCCCCTCGGTTTGTGTAGATGGAATGTTTGTGCTCTGAGGTGGCTGTTGATAACGAGCATTGAGGGAATTTTGGGATCTCTGGTGATCTCCCAAATCCTGTTAGCTCTGTTAACCAGATTCTGGGCTCTAAAACCCGGCTTGCAAAAACTCCCCAATGGTGATGGAGATAAGCAGGTTTAAACGATCAGATAAGAGGATGCAAACATCCCTCCTCCCATCCCCCACTGCTCCTGGGGTGCTTCTGTGGGCCTGGGGATGGATCTAGGACCTAAATCAGGGGTCTGGGGCCAAGGAGAGGGGAGTGGGGTGAGCCTCAGCTTGGTGTGAGCTGCAGGCACTGCCTGACGAGGGTTTGGAGGTTTGGGAACCCCACAGATGGGTTTGAGGTGACCTCATTGTGGTCAGGACCTGAAGGAGCTACAGGAAAGATGGGGAGAGAGGATTTCCGAGGCATGCAGTGACAGGATGAGGGGGAACAGCTTCAAACTGAAAGAGGGTGGGTTCAGATGAGATACCAGGAAGGGATTCCTCCTCCCGAGGGTGGGGAGGCCCTGGAATGCATTTCCCGGAGAAGCTGCCCTGTCCCTGGCAGTGTCCCAGGCCAGGCTGGACGGGGCTGGGAGCACCCTGGGACAGTGGGAGGTGTCCCTGCCCATGGCAGGGCTGGCACTGGGTGAGCTTTAAGTCCCTTCCAACCCAAACCATTCCGGGATTCTGGGATTCCGCGGTTGGGAAAACAGAAGCAGGTCCCACCTGGGTTCCCTGCCGAGCCAGGCCGGTGCCTGGGGCATAAAGGAGGCAGGTTGGCAGGTGTGGGGGTGCTGTGGCTCCGCGGGGACCTCTGTGACCTCTGCGATCCCCGGCGTGCCGTGGGATTGATCCCAGGGGATGGAGGGGAGCAGAGCCCGGTCCCTGCTGTCCCCCGTGCCGGGAGGTGGCGCCTGGCTCCAGCACAAGGACAGGGACCACGTGTCCCTGTGCCCCTGGGTTCCTGCTTTTGGTCCCTGTGCTGGCACCTCTCCCTGCTGGTGGCTGTTTTTAGCAGCAGAAGCTCCTGTTCTGGCATCCCTTTTCCCTGTAAACTTTTCCTGGCCTCGTCTGCGGGGGTTTCTGCCCCGCTCCCAGCCAGAGCTCCAACAGCGAAGCTGTTCCCTGGTGCCTGCTTAAACGAGGATTTTTGGTGCCTGTGGCATTCCAGCCTCTCAGCAGGGGCAGGGAGGGAGGCAGGGACAGCCTGGGTGTCCCTGAGCAGGGACCTGCGTGGCCTGAGGCTGGTGCTGAGAGGGGCTTCGTGTGCCCTCTCTGGTCGCCAGGGCAGGGACAGAAGGAGCTGTGCCCCTCAAACCGAGCCTCGGGGCTGTTCCCAACCCCACAGCCGGGGAGCAGGGCAGGAGCCATCCCGAGTGACAGAAAGGCACTGGGGGCTCTGCTCTGCGGCCAAAGGAGTCCCTTTGGAGGGTCTGGGCAGTGGGAGCTCCTCAGCAGAGCTGGTCCCAGCCGTGCTTGGCATTCCCGGTGCATCCAGCCCATGGCGTGGCCACGCGCTCTGAAATGAACGGCCTCGGCTCACAGTAAATCCATACACTGAGCAGCTTTATTCCTCGATCAATTAATTCCTGAGAATGGCTTTCGTCATCTCCAGAGGTGCCAGGGCAGGGGTGCAAAGCAGATTTATTTCTGTAATGGATCCGGTGATAATTATTTCACTATTTGGAGGGGGGATGCAGCTGATTTATGGTGCCTGGTGAAACATTTTGATTTTGTGGGCTCTCCTGGATTGCTCAGCAAGCCCTTTGGGGAGGGAGGGGTTCATTTATCAGCTTGGGTCGTCATCTGTGAGCCATGGCTTAAAAACATAAAATTTTTGTTGCTGGAGGCTTCCGTGATTTCAGGTACAGGTGATTGAGTGAGGGGCTTGAGGGTGGGGCAGAAATGAGCTCTGGGGGGTTTTAGGGGTTGCTCTCCATTCTCTGCTCCTGAGGGAGCTGATCCTGCTCAGTCCCAGCCTGACAGGGCGTTGCCATCAGTGACAACCCTCAGCTGCACAGCCCTGGAGGGCCAGGCTGTGGCAGGAGGAATCTGTGTGTCAGCGCTCAGGATTTAACGTGGGCATTTTATTTCCAGCTACGGGGTGGCTTCAGCAGCCCGGGTTGCTGTGCAGATTTCTTCAGCAGAGTAGGAAATGCTCTCCTGTGTCGCTGAAGGCTGCAGGGGCAGTTCCTGTTTAAACCTGACCTAATAGCATTTATTTTTATTTATTTTTCCTGCCCAGGCTGGTGCCAACGACCCGGTTCTACCCCCTGCGCATGCACTGCATCCGTGCGCTCACCCTGCTGGCCGAGAGCACCAGGACCTTCATCCCCGTGCTGCCCTTCATCCTCGAGGTGGGTTGGTCCCTGCTGGCGCCTTCTCCCTGATGAACACACCCGCTGCCCCACCAGCAGCTCCCCAGAGTTCCCACTTTGCTCACGCCCCAAAATCCCTGGCACACGGCACCGCACTTGGTGAGAAAACAGGATTCAGCTTTTATTGTCTGTGAGCTGTACCTGAGCCCGGCTGGGTGCAGAAATGCATCCCCAGGGGGCTGAGCTGCTGCAGCTGGAGTAGGCAAAGGGGCTGCCAGAGGAGCTCAGAGCCTCGGCCTGCTGCAGGAGTTCCCCCTGCTGACGTGGTCACCTCTCGGTGGAGGCAGAGTTGTTCCTGACTGCAGCCAGCGGGAAATGGAAGGAAAAAAACACTTCAAGAATTAAAAAAAAAAAAAAATATTTAGGAGGAGATCTGTGAGGAACTGAGCTTGGCGTGAGGCCGGCCACTGAGGACGGGCACGTACTGCTCTGATAAGTGCCTGACTCAGCCAGGCTCGCTCCAAATCAAGTTCTGTTGGAGCAAAGGCTTTTGTGGTTTGGGCTTGCTGTAAGGGTCCCTCGCAGACCACATCCTCAGCCTGTGGGGTGCTTATAAACCTCCTGCTCCCCGGTCTGGGTGGCTTTGCCGTTCCCCTGCTTCCTTCCTCTTGCTGCTGCATGTTTGAAATCTGGCCAGCTGGGTTTTGGGGCAGAGGCATCTCCCCTCTGGGGTCGTGGTGCTCGGGGGGAGAATTCCTTTTGCTTTTTAGTGCTGTAAGAGAGAAAACTCAGAGCCCTCCCCCCCCATCCCGTTTGCATTCTGGCCCTGGCACCTTGTCCCTCATCTGAGTGTCAGGCCCCAGCCAGTTGTTCCCACTCTGCTGCTCATCTCCCTCAGGTGTTCCCACTCTGCTCATGATCTCCCTCAGGTGTTCCTGCTCTGCCCCCTGATTGCCCCCAGTTGTTCCCACCTTGCACCCTGATTGTCCTCAGGTGTTCCCACTGTGACCCCAGTTGTCCTCAGGTGTTGCCATTGTGCTCCCCATTGTTCTCAGGTGTTCCCACTGAGCACCCGGAGCTCCTTCAGGTGTTCCCACCGAAATCCAGCCAAGCCCCCCTGAGCTGCAGGAGCCGAGCAGGGCGTGGTTTGGGGCTGGAAGGTGGAATGAGGGATCCCGGCACGGGGTGTGCTCCCTTTGATAGGAGGTGACTTGCAGGGGTCCCTCCCAAGCTCAGCTCTTTTGGGACTCGAGCCAGCTTCTGCAGAAAGTTGGGCAGCTCGGCTGAACTTGGCAGAGAAACTGGACTTTGTTGGAGCAGTTTAATGAGATTTCCTCAGCCCTGCCCAGGGGAGCGAGCGGCAGAGCTGGGGGAAGCTGCAGGCTGGCCCAGCACTGAGCCTGGCCCCGCTGGGAGCGGCTGTGGGGCTGCCAGCTCGGGATCAAAGCAGATGCCAGGGGCTTTTCCCGGAGCCTGAGGGCAGGAAGAAGCGGGGATGGAGGGGGCGATGCAGTGGGAGTGCTGCGGCGCAGAGCTGGTTTGCACTCTGGCAGTGGGGGCTGTGTATCCCCGGCTCCCTTCCTGCTCTGAGTGCAAATTGGGAGCTTGGGAGTGCCAAAAATCCCTCTCCTTCCTGCCTGTGCTGCCCCGTCCTTCCCTCTGTCTGCCGGTGGTTATCCCTTCAGCCACATTTTTGGTTTGTGACGTTCTGCGGCCCGCTGGTCCCTCATTATCCCCTTCCCACCCTGCCCCGGGATTCCTAGACATGGGTCCTGCTCTCCCTCAGCCTGGCTGTCAGCCCTCAGATGGGAGCCACACTTCCTGCCCAGCTCCCTGCCACCTCCTGGGCGACTTCCAAAGCCTCTGGCTGCACTTCCCTGCCTGCCTGGAGGCGTGGGAGGATCCCAGGGAGCCCCGACGCCTTTAATGTGTCTGACCCGGGGATCGATAGCTCTGTTTGGGCCAAAGAAATAACTGTGCATAACGAGGTTTATGGCATCGATTCCCCAGGCAAGGGCTCTTTGTTTGCACAAGCCCCCGTGCTTGTCCCTCCGTTCCAAATAACCTGGATTGACAAATAAAATGCCAGAAATCAATGGCAGTCTCGGTGCTCCTGCGGCCTGGGGGCACTGCGGTGACCCGAGCAGCCTCCCCCTCCTGCTCCCCTCGGCCGGGAGCAGCCCCGTGCTGCATCCCCGCCCTGCTGGGCCCCGCAGCTGGTGATGATGTGGTGCTGCTGCTGCTGCACCGAGGGGAGAGCAGTGATTTCCCACTCAGGAGGGCAATTCCAGAGCGTTTGGGCACAGGGATCAAGAATCTGGGGCTGCTCCCGAGCTGCTCCCGGGTGTGGGTGGGCAGGACACGCTCCTGACCCGCCGTGGGTGTATCAGATGTGCAAACGTTACCAACTGGGGGCTTTTTTTTTGTTGTTTAAATGAGCGCCTATTGCCATGGAAGCCTCCCTTGAGGCCCTGTGGGCTCCTGTGGTGGGGATCTCTGGGGAGCTGCCCCGTACCTGGTGCTTTGGGAGGTCTCCCTGGGACAGTTATTCAGTGACAGCAGTGAATTTGGTGTAAGCATCGTTTAGTCTCACCTTAAAAACCTTCTCACCTTCAGGGACAGCTCCAAACCCCACTCCAGCTCTGAGGTGCAACCTCCGACTGTGAGAAGGGTGGGGCTGAGGAACAAACCTCAGCTCCTCATGCTCTTGCTTGGGTCGGTTTCCTCTTCACGCCTCAGCACCTTTCACACCCAGGTCTCTCCAGCTTCAGGCCTGCTTGGTGTTTGCTCCCTCCCTGTCCCTGGCTGGGATTTTTAGGAAAGCTGTGATCAGGAATTGGGGTTTCTGGATTGTCTCCTTGGCTCTGCCACCACTGCACGCTCTTAGCTGAGTCGTTTGGGGTTTGCTTCGTGCTGGGATCACCTTTACACTCATTTTCTTTCTCGTCCAGGTTTTCCAACAAGTGGATTTCAACAAGAAGCCAGGCCGGATGAGTTCCAAGCCCATCAACTTCGCTGTGATCCTGAAGCTCTCCAATGCCAACCTGCAGGAAAAGGCCTTCAGGGTAAGTGGGGCCTCGGCCTCCAGCAGTGCCTGGGTTCCCCGTGACCAGCAGAGCACGAGGAACGTGCTCCATGCCCTATCCCCAAAGGCTGGGGATGCCTTTCCCAGCCCGGGAGACCCGTAGGGTTTAGTTGCTGCAGGAAATCTGTGGGGTTTATGTCGTATCCAGTCTCTTGATTCGTGTTTCCCTGCTCAGGATGGACTCATTGACCAGCTCTATGACCTGATGCTGGAGTATCTCCATGGCCAAGCCCACAGCATTGGCTTCCCAGAGCTGGTCCTCCCCACTGTCATCCAGGTAAGGGGCAGACACTGCTGGTGGTGCCATGAACGTGCCCAGAGCGGGGTAAAGTCATTGAAACCAGCAGCCAGCTCAGGCTGGTCCTCAGCATGAGGGGAGAGCCATTTACCTTTACTTCTTTTAAATTTTTATTTGTGTTTTGGGGAGATGTTGGGGAGGAATAGAGGCATGGCATCTAATTAGGAGGCTGGAGGAGAGTGGCTCTGCAGTTTGCCACTCTGCTGGGAGCCAGAGTGCAGCAGAGGCTGCAGAGCTGCTCTAGGATGGGGCTGGGATGGTGAACTCAGGTGAGTTCTTGGCTCTTCAGAGCTCTCCCAGTTGCTGTGGGGTCTGGGAGCAGAACCTGTGCTCTGAGCCACGGCTTTTCCTTGTCCTCAGCCTCCCCGAGGTGCTCTCCACAAGATGGCAATCTTCCCTCCCGGTCTTCCCTTCCTTCCCCAGTCTTCCCTTCCCCAGTCCTCCCTCCCTCGTCAGGCTCCTTCTCCCCAGGTCCCTGCACATGAGCCAGTGCAGTTCCTGCATCCATCCCTCCTCCCTGGGGAGCCTGGGCAGTGCCCCACCACCTTCTGGGGGAAGAACCTTTCTGATATCCACCCCGACCTTCCCCTGGCACAGCTCCAGCCGTTCGCGGGTCTGTGCTGGTGGCAGGAGCAGAGGCTGGAGCTGCCCCTCGGGAGCAGCTGCAGGCAGCACTGCTCAGTGCCCGAACGGGTTCCCTCGTTCCCAGCACTCTGTGTGTAACTCAGGAGTGGCTGCTGCCACGTCCTCCAGGGGACACGAACCTCTGCTTGCCCCGGGCTGTGCCACGAGCCCCTGCACGCCTCGGGAAGCAGGGGCTCGCGGCACTGCCAGGGCAGCGTTGGCCGTGCCCCGCAGGCTGTTTGGGAAGCAGAGCTCCGTGTCCCTGCCGGGGCTGGCATCTGCCGGGGTGGCATCTGCCAGGCACACGGCTCTTGGCTGTGCCCCCAGCCTGGCGCGGGGGCTGCCTTGGCTAACGGGAGCTGACAGCCCCTGTGTGTGCAGGCAGAGCAGCTCCTGTGTCTGTGCCCGTCCCCGCTCCCCGCTCTTGGCAGCGCGGGGGCCCCGTGCTCTCAGCCAGCAGCTGTTGGAGCGGCGGAGCTGTCGGAGCCGATGTTTGGCTGGAATGAGGAGCGGCTGACGGCCCCGTGGCTTCCAAACACAGCCTGGGAGCAGCCTGGAGCTCTGCAGAGGATTGATGCTCTCGAATTCCTGCTTGGCTGCCGCTGCCCGCAGCCTTGTGGCGTCTGCTGGGCTGGGGGCTGGCGTTGGCTTCCCAAAATCCCCGAGCCTCCGGGAAGGCGTGTGGGGAGAGGCTTTTCTGCTGGAGCACTTCCAGCCGACTGGAGAGATCCATCTGTCCCCATCCTCCCTCCCTGGTGAGCTCACGCCTCGCCCAGCGCTGTGTCAGGGCTGTTCCAGCTGGCAGAGGCTGTGTCCCTCCTCCTCCTCCTGCTCTGGTCAGTGGCTCTGGGGGAAGCTGGGCTGAGCTTTCCAGACTCGGCTTCCCAAGCTCCCTGCCTGGAAGGCAGGAAACGGCCGGCAGATGAAAGGAGAGGAGAGCCAGAGACACTTCAAAGCTGCTGCTCCTGCCCCGGGACTGACCCCGCAGTGGTCACTGCAGCAGGGACTGCGAGGGAAGAGCCCCTTCCCCCCCGCAGACCCCTGGCAGGCAGCACAGAGCAGGAGTGGGAGGCTGGAGGGGAAAAGCTGGCACTGCCCAGGGCAGGCAGGAGGTGGCAGGAGCCAGGCTTGGCTTGCAGGGAGACAGAAGGGCAGGAGGCGCTGCCCTGCCCTGCCCTGCCCTGCCCTGCCCTGCCAGCACCCCTCCTGCTGCTGCTCCCTCTGCCCCAGGGAAATCCCCTCTGCCCCTTGTGAGTGGGGCACCAGGCAGGGTTTGGGGTCCCTGCAGCACCTCCAGTGAGAGGAGCTGGGGTTTTGCTCTGTGGGCTCTGCTGGGAGAAACCTTTGGTGCTGCAGGCTGGCAGTGGGACAGAACCTGCCCCAGCAGTGACAGGGCTGGGATGTGAGGCCTTAATGCCACATCCACGCACACACTGGGGTCCTCCTGAGTGCTTTCATTCTGCAGAGACAGGCTTGTTCCATTTGGCAGCGTAGGAAAAGGCACACGCAGACCCTTTTTATTTCCTCTCTGTCCTTTATCTTCTTTTACCTCCCTGGCTGTGTCCCTGCCTCTCCACACAGGGCTGAGATCTCATTAGGTTTCATTAATACCTGGCAGATAGAGGTGGGACTGTGAGGGATTGCACGGGAGGGAGGGAGGAGGGGGAGCAGGAACGGAGCAGGGGCTGTGCGAGGGAGCGCAGAGCTCCAAACGGCGCCGATGCAGCCCGAGATTTTGCAGGATTTCTGGTGACACTTCTGCGAGGGAAGAAAAATGATAATGTGTGTGGCAGCGGATGGAATGGATCTGGGGCTGCAGCTGGGGGGATCAAGTGAGATAAATCGGATGACAAATGCATCTCTCAGTGGAGACAAATATGCAGCACCTATAAAAAATAAATATTTTAGGAAGTGGGGTGAGGGCAGGACAGGTGTCAGCAGCAGGAGAAGAGTCGTGCTGATGGTTTCTTTGTGCTTTGGGAGAAGCAGGGAAGGTCTGCGTCTGAACTCCCATTTTTCTGAGCTGGTGCTGTGGTGGCAGCTGGGGCGTGCTGGAGGGAAAGGGGCAGGGGAAGCTCCTGCTGCTCCTGAATGGGGAGATCCTGCAGCAAACAGCCCTCAGAGAGCAGTGCCCTGGCAGGGAGGGCCTGGCTGGCACCGGCACCTCCCCCCTGGCATTTCAGATTGAGCTTGACGGGAGAGCAACATCTTCCTTCCCCCAGCTCTGTCCTCTGAGGCAGAACCTTGGAGGCCGTGGGTGGGGACAGCAGTAATGGATTTGCTGCCTGGAAGTCCTTTATCTCCCTCCCGATAGCATCTCCAGGTCCTGGCTGAGAGGAAGGTTCTGTCGTGGTGAAGCGTTTTCTCCTGCCTTATTGGGTCTCTCTCTCTAAATCAAGTGTCTGCGCAGTGTTTGTGCGTGTTTATTTACGGCTCCAGCAAAGAACTTGGCCTGCAGGGTTCAGGCAGCACTGCTGGAGCTGGGCAGAGCTGGTAGCAGGCACTGGAGCCCGCTGGAATTCAAGCCATGAATCAGCCTGGACACCCCCATCCTTCTTTCTGTCACCAGGAGCATCCACTGCTGCCTCAGTTCCTGGTTTGGAGGTGTCACAGCAGGGTGGTGTGGCTGGAGAGTTTCAGTTTGTCATTTCTGAGCCCTGGAAGGGTCGGGGGTGCCGGCTGGAGCTGGGCTGGAGCCCTGGAAGGGTCGGGGGTGCCGGCTGGAGCTGGGCTGGAGCCCTGGAAGGGTCGGGGGTGCCGGCTGGAGCTGGGCTGGAGCCCTGGAAGAGTCGGGGGTGCCGGCTGGAGTTGGGTTGGAGCCCTGGAAGGGTCGGGGGTGCCGGCTGGAGCTGGGTTGCTGCAGCCAGGCCTGGAGCAAACCTCACCCTGCTGGCTCCATCCCGACCCTGGAGCAGCACCAGGTTTCCCCACTGAGCCAAAGCCCCTCGTTCCCAGTCCACAGACACTTCCACCCCACTTTGAAGTCTCTTCTCAAGCTCTGCCTTCAGTCCCAGCCGTCACTCCCACCCGCAGCCCCTGTATGGGATATTCCCATCCCAGTATCAGCTGGGGTTCCGCAGCCTTAACCCACAGACACCTTCCCTGATTCCGGTGCTTCCCTGTGTTCTGGCCACGGAGCATCCCCACGTACCCACTGCTGTTCCTGGGCTCCATGGAGGTCCACAATCCTCCTTTTCCTCTGGCTGAGCAGGAGCCAGAGCAGTTGTGGCAGCTGAGGCCCCAGGAGCTCAGAGCTTTTCCTCCACGGATCCCTGTTTTCCAGAACAAAGCAGTGTTAAAAGAGCTGGTTTGGAGCAAACTCTTTGCATCCTCCCAGCCCAGGGGATCCAGACTCCTGGGCCTGACCGTGGGTGATAGATTCCACAGGAGCTTGGATGAGTTGAAGGGAACAGGCAGTGCTGAGGTCTCTGGGGGTGGGAGGTGCTTTTTCACCGATGGGATGTTTGTGGAAACCATCGCCCTGCTTTGATTCTCCTTCTCCTTTTCCTCCTCCCAGCTGAAATCCTTCCTGAAGGAGTGCAAGGTCGCCAACTACTGCAAGCCCATGCGGCAGCTGCTGGAGAAGGTGCAGGAGAACTCGGCCCACATCTGCAGCCGGCGGCAGCGGGCGGCCTTCGGCGTGGCCAGCACCGCGGCCGTGGTGAGCCCGCTGCTCCTCCTGGGCACACGGGGGGCTCCAGGGGCTGGGCTGGCAGGGAGCAGGAGGAGCTGATGGAAAGGGGATGTGTGAGGTGGGGCCGATGTTCCCGAGCAGCAGAGCTGGGGCTCCAGGGCTCTTCCAGCAGGCGGAAATTGGAATTTGAGAGCTCACATTCCAGGCCACCATGCTGAGATAATTTGGGGGTCTGCCATAAGCTGCAGCATCCCATAAACCCCCAGAGATGCTCCTCTGGGGGGGCTTTGTGCTGTCCCTCGGTGCCTTTGGCATCACAGGATTTCAGTTCCCAACTTTCCACTTCAGCTTTTGGCTCCCTGTTCTCCCTGCAGTGCCCAGGCTTGGCTTGGCCTGAGGAGAGTTCTCAGTCCGACCAGTCCTGAGTCAGCAGCTGCTTTAATTCACCGAGTCCTTCTTCAGCGTGGCTGCCAATTCCTGCCCAGGAGCTGGGGAAAAGTGATTTGGGACAGGATCTTTGCCTTGTGTCCTTGACTCCCTGTGTTTATTGGAAAACTGTTTGGAAAACATTTAAATCGGTACCCCTTTAAATCTGGAGCCCTCTCTCCCCAGGAGCAGTGGGAGAAGCAGGTGAAGGAGGAGGGGACACCCCTGACCAGATACTACACTCAGTGGAAGAAGCTGAGGGAGAAGGAGATCCAGCTGGAAATCAGTGGCAAGGAAAGAGTGAGTACCAAATCCTGAATTTCTGGGCATCCTTTGAGACCAGAGCCATGTCCTGGTGACACCCAGGACCATGTTGGGACTTTCTGTCTGGACAGAAATGCCCAGGCTGGGATTTCCCACATCTCCTGCCCCGGGGAATGCTCCAGGGGCTGCATCAGGAATCTGAGGGAAAACTGTCTGGTGCTAATGCAGTGAGAGTGGCCAGGCTCAGAACAGATCTGTCTGGGGTCTGCAGTGGGGCCAGGCTCAGGAGCAGATCCAATTTGGGGTTTGCACTGCAGAGAGAGGCAGATTTGGGGTTTGCTCTCAGTACAGAGAGGCAGATTTGGGATTTGCTCTCCAAGAGGCTGCCTGGCAGCTCTGCTGGTGAATGGGGCTGTTGTGTGGCTCTGTGGGGACTGGTGGCTTAATGATGCTGCAGCTTTGTGAGCCCCAGCAGGAGAGGGAACACCATGAGGCCCATTAGGGCTGGGAAAATCCATGTCCCATTAGCAGCCGTTGGGGGGAAAAAAGGTAATAACAGGAAAAAAATCATCTCAGCCTGGCTGGGAGCTGCCGGGAGCTGCAGCTCGCCTCGTGTAACAGCTCTGACCCTTTCTGCCCATTCCATTTGCTTTTCCCAGTGGTTTGTGATGGGATGTGGGCTGATCAGCTCGGGGAGACTCGGTAGATGGGAGCCCTCTATCTGGGGATTAAAAGGCTGGCCCCCAAATTAGCTAATTAGTGCTCGTGTGTGACGAACACGGGCTCTGTGGGCTGTGTCCTTTGCCTTGGGGTCACTCCACAGTGAGTTTGGGGTTTGAGGAGCCCATCCTGAGGGTCCTGTGGGGTCTCAGAAGGGTGGGGGTGGCTCAGCTCAGCACCAGGTCCCGTTTGATGTGCTCAGGTTGTGCTGATGGCACCCAAAGCTGCCTTTGGAAATGGGGATTTTTTCCTGGGCACTGTGGAAATGTGGAATCCCAGCTGACAGCCCCCTGCTGCCAGGACAGCAGCCTGTCCTGGCCCCCAGAAATGATGGGAATTGTGGAGAATGTTTTCACCACTCTGATCCCCCCGCGGTGGGGCTGGGGCAGAGCCAGGCTGTGGCTGCCCCGTCCCTGGAAGTGCTCAGGGCCGGGCTGGGTGAGGCTCTGAGCAATGGAAGTGTCCGTGCCCATGGAGCTGGAGGAGGTTGAGGGTCCCTTCCCACCCAGACCCTGCTGGGATGCTGTGACCAGCCTGTCCTGGGCTCAGCCGAGGGCAGCAGTGCCTCTGACCACTGCCCCCGCTGCATTTCGCTTCCCAGATCTCTTCCCTGGCACCTCTGGGCTGTGTTTGAAGCCAGCCCCGTGCTGCTCCCTCAGACAGCGAGGAGCAGAGGCCTCTCGGTGTGGCAGGAGGAGCAGGGCGAAGATGATGATTGCAAATGAGGCCCTGCAAGCGGCGCTGGGTGATTTGTTCCCCCCTGCCCTTCCCTGCCCGGCGCTGCAGGTGATTGCTGGGAAGTGCTCAGCTCCAGGATCGATATGGCCCAGCTGGGGACCATAACGCGGGAACAGGCTGGGAGAAATTGCTGGAATTGGCTGCGGGAGCAAATGCACGGCTCCAGCTCCCTGCTCCCCACCCCACCCTGTGTCTGCTGGGAGCTGCTGTCCCACACAGCCTGCTGCTGGCTGCTGTTCCGTGGGGAGGATGGAGACTAGAGAGTGTTCTGGGGTGGTCTGAGGGGTGGCAGGGACAGCAGTGAGTTACGAGCTGCAGGCTGAGCGTTTCCAAGCCAGCCCTAATGTGTGCTAATGCCCGAGTGCTTCCCAGGAGGGTGTGCAGCCAGGCAGGGCAGGGCAGCTGATGCTCAGAGAGCACTTGGGATTTCATTTGCATTCTGATTATCTTTGCCCTGCTGGCCTGAGCCCTTGCAAGTAAATCCTCGGCCTAATCCCCCTCCGGAGAGGTGTAAAGAGCACTGAGGTGGTGTCAATTGAGAGGCTTTAATGGCATTGATATTGGCTGCCTGCTCGGGGGCTCCTGGCCCATTGATCTCCATCAGGGCAGGGATGCAGACAGACCTTGAGCGTCCTCAGCACCTGAAATCCTGAAACCTGCACCCAAAACCAGGGAGGGGCTCGGGGAACTGCTGCTCCGGAGATGCCCAGCACGGCCTGGCTCGCGTGGCTGTCCCTGCAGAGCTCCCACAGCCAGCCCCTCACGGGTATCCCGCATCCGGATCCCTGCGGAGGCACCAGCGCGGCTGTTCCATGAGCAGGAGTGGTTTATTGGGGGAGGTCCATGGAGCAGCAGAGCTCTGTGTGCCTCGCCCACCCCCGCGACCCCTCACAAACCCGCGGCTGCCCTGGCTGGCAGCAGGCAGACCCGGCTCTGGGCAGGCTGGGCACAGCCCAGTTCCTGGCTTTAAACACAGCCCTAGACACTGAAAAGTACAAATGGGGTTGTTCTCACTGCTGCGTTTGTTTTCTTTCCAGCTTGAAGACTTGAACTTCCCAGAAATCAAGCGCAGGAAGCAGGATGAGAGAAAGGAGGAGGATAAGAAGGAATTCAAGGATCTCTTCGAGCTGGACAGTGACTCTGAGGAGGAGAATGGAGGCTTCTCTGTGAAAGGTGCAGGGCCGGGGCTGGGCTTGCCTTCTGCTTGTCCACAACCCCATTTTCTTGTCCACAATTCCCTGTGGTGGGGGTCAGTCTGGCCCTGCCCTAAGGGGGTTTCATGCTGGCTATGTTGGGTTCAAGAGTCACTGATAGGAGGGAGAGCACAGGATGAAGTGGCACAGGTGGTGTTTGGGAGGCTTTTGTCCCTCTCTCCCTCTCCTGCTTTGTCAATCCAGCTCTTTCTAAAGCCCCATACCTCTGTTTCTTGTCCTGGGCATGACCCACACTCTCTCCTCCCCTTGGCACCTTTCTGCTGTCACCCCAAGGTCAGAGCCCGGAACCCACGGGCTGTCCCCAGCACGGGGATCTCTGATCCTGTCCTTGCTGCACCTCTGATTCATTTGTTTTATCCTGACCGATGTTCCAAGCATTCCCAGCAAGCCAGGAACACCTGGAGAGCAGGGGGTGATGTCACCTGGGCTGTGACCACGAGAGGGCCACAGCAAATTGTGCAACCTGCCTGGGAAGTTCTCCACAGAGTTTGGGGACAAACCTGGGTGTTCCCTCTGTAATTCAGGGTGTTTGGGATGTCCCAGGTGTGTGCAGCAGGAAGGGAAGGGAATCTGCAGTCCCTCCTTGGGGCTGTGGATCCAGGGGGGATTCCTGCTCCCGGTGCGGGTGGAGTTGGGAGCTGCCGGCCCATCCCAGCAGGATCACACCCAGCACCCGCCCAGGGCAGCAGGAACCGTGGGGGATGCTGAGAATTCCATCACATCAGGATGAGCTTTCCCCCGGAATGGGACATATTTATCAGGCAGGAAAGAATCCCTGGCTGGGGTCTCTGCAAGGGCTGAAGAGGGGGAGGAATCTGGTTTGGGAAGCCCTGAGCAGGAAAAAACCAGGAGCTGGGGAGGTACCTGCACTCCTGCATGTTCCAGCTGGATCTGGGGCAGGAGGGGAAAGCTGGGAGGTATGAATGGCTCAGGAAGAGGTGCTGGGCTTTGGGACAAATGAGGAGAAATCTCCCCTTCAGTGGGTCTGGCACTCCTGAGCTCTCTGCCCCTCGCCCGTGCTGCTGCTCCTGCTCCACTCACGCTGAACACCCTTCCAGGGAACGGCAGAGCCGAGCAGGCCTCAGATGAGAGCTCAGAAGCCAGCAGCAAGGAGTTCGGGGAGGAGGATGATGATGACGAAGGAAATTACGAAGTCGAGGAGGACGAGGAAGACTTGGAAGAGGACAGTGAGTCAGAGGGTGAGTGGGGAAGGGGATTCCTGGCAGCACTGGGGACTCCTCTGAGCCGAGGGTGTCAGGAGGGGCTTCACCCACCCTGGAGGGCAGACCTGGCAGCTCTGAGGTGCAGAGAGCAAAGGGTTAAGGTGTTCCCAGGCTCTCACAGCCCCCAGCCCCTTTCACCTCTGCCTACAGCCAAGGCCCAGGCTCCTCCAGCCCCGCGGGGTTCGGGAGCCTTGCTGGAGGCTCCCTGCAGGTGCCACTCATGGGGTGCCCTCACCTTTGACCTGAGCCCTGCTGGGGGCACGGGGGGCATGGGGTGACCCTCTCCTTGCTGCTCAGGATGGGCCTGGCAGGAGAGCCCCGCGTTCCCTGGGTTTCTGCAGCGGGGAAGGTGTGCCCAGAGCCCGCCCGAGGCACTGCCCCTCGCGTGCCCCCAACCTCCCTTCATGTTCCAGCCTCAGCTGGGGCACCCCGGGCTCCTGGGCCTCCCCCGGGCCCCTCCGGCGCTGCTGTGCCCGCCCCTGCAGGGCTCTCCGGGACAGTTAACGAGGGGCTGGCACTAATGGGTACCGAGCTGCCATGGCTGCCCTGGCAGGCCACGATTGCTGACACCTCTCCCTTCCCGCAGAGGAGGGCCGGGAAGCAGCCCGGGATTCCCAGGGGAGGCAGGACAGGAGGAGCCGGCCCCAGGCGCTGTCCCGCTCCGACCTGGAGCAGCTGGCGCGGGGCGGGGACGACGTCGTGCAGGACCTGGAGGTCTCTGACGAGGACTGAGCACCCCCAGCCCCTGTGGCCGGAGCCCTCCCCACCACGGCACCGGCAGCACCTGAAGCTGCGGGCTTGGAGCCGGGAACACGGGCGGGAGCAGCCCCAGGGGCCACCCGGGACCCGCCTGGGGACACAGCTTGGACTTCTTAGAAATTCAACTCGGACTTCTCAACTCGACTTGGACTTCTCCAGCTTTTTCCACCAGTTCTGTTTTTGCTACCAATAAAACCGTGGCCAGGTCAAGGCCAGTAAAAGCTGCTCAAGCAGAGGGAAAAAAGCCCTCGTTAAAATCTTGCTGCTTTCAACAGCACAGGGTTCACTTCCAGCTCCTGCTGAGGGAGCTGGGCAAGGGCGGGACGAGGTTCTTGTCCTCTCTGTCCCACCAACCACCCCACTGCCCCACATCTAACTCCGGGGCCCTCACCAAACCCTCCCTGCTGCCTCGCAGGCCTTAAGGACTGCACAGAGAGTTTCAGAGCTTCCATGGAAGCCTTGATCAGTTCAAGCTGGCTCTGTGTGCTGCAGAAGGAAACTTTAATTTAAAGTTGCTTGGGCTGGGAGGTTGTGCAGCCATGAAGGAGTAAGGAAAAGCAAAACAATGTAGGAAACACTGCCCAGGTGAGAACTGCAGCACCCTAACTGGAAAAGAGAAATTTTCACTTCATAAAAGATTTTACCTTACCTGTTCTTCCCAAAGAGAAAGGAATTCCCTTTTTCTCCTGGCTCTAACTTAGCTGGGCAAGGTGCTGGCTGCCTTCTGCCAGCTGGGAACCAGCCCTGGGATTGGTTTCCAGGCAGGAATGTGGCAGCTCTGCTGGCCCAGGTGTGCAGCCAGGGAAAGGAAGGACAGAGACCGCTTGGGTAAAGCCAGGTACCTTTTGTAAATTAAGTGTTTTTGTTTTTTATTTAAATTGATTGCTGGAAAGCATTTTTATCGTGATGTGATGGATAATGATTTTTTTTTTTTCCTTTTTTTACAATATAAAGAAGCTAAAGTACCACCAAAGCTATTCTGTAAGAAAAACGGCAGCACGTGCAACGTTTCAACAAAAACAAACCCAAAAAAAAAGGGATGGGGGGAGAGAGAGAGAGAAAAGTACCACATGTGATTGTTGTTCACAACTGTACAAGTCACAGGAGGGCACCCCCAGGAGTTCCCAGCTCATTCACAGTAGTAAAAACTCTGCCCATTGTTTCAGCCTGACCCCCCTCCCTCCCCTGCCCGGGGCTCTGGGGGGCCCGGGGCTCTGTCTGTGTCCGCAGCACCCAGGATGTGCAGCTGCAGCCGCTCTGTACCCGGGCTGCAGCACCAACCCCGCCCGGCTGCAGGACTGGGGCTGGGACCCCTCCTCCCCCAGAGCTTCTCCGCCGCTGCTGCTCCTGGACCGAACATCCCCGAACAAAGCACCGCTGCAGGGCTGGGGCACGGGCACAGTCCCTGCTCCTGGGCGCTGGCGGGGCCCTGGGCCAGGGCAGGCTGGCTCTGTACCATCCGCACGAAGTAAACATGGACGGGAACTTGCCTTTTTTTTTTTTTTTTTTTTTTTTTTTTTTCCANNNTTTTTGTCTTTTTATCCTTTTTGTCTGTCTTTGGTATTGTTTTCAAAGTTGCTAGAGATGCATAGACACCTGAATGAGGAACTGAGCCCAGTTTCCAGGGAGGAGGAGAGGTCTGCGAGGGTGACTGGGGTGGGTGTGGATGGGTTTTTTTGCTCGAAGTACCGGTGGGAGGAGCAGAGCCCCTTCCCCTCTCTGTGGAGTCGCACCCAGGAGTTCCTGAAGGCGAAGAACAGCCTGTCCATTATCCGCGTGCGGGGCTCTCCAGCTCCAGTGGAGTGTGGAAGGGAGCAGGAATGCTGCCTCCATCCTCCAGCATCCTTCTCTTCACTTGGCGTCGTCCCAGGACAACATCTTTGGATCATTTTCCTTCCTTCCCCTTTTTTTTTTTTCTGACAGTTCAGAAATCTTCCGCGTGGTTCTTTTTTTTATTTTCCCCAAACGAAAAAAGAAAAAAAAAAAGCAAACGCATCCAAAAAAAAACTATAAAACCTCCGTTCCTGCCGTGCCGGGCGCTGCTGCGGGGAGGCTCCGCCGCCCCTTCCTCGCGTAGCCTGGAGCCGGGCGCTGCCGCGGTTAGGACGGAGCTTTGGGGGTGTCGCTGAGGAGCGAGGGGTTCCCGTTCTCCTGCTTCGGGGAGCCGCGGCTGGGCGGGACGGCGCTGCCGAAGGGCGAGGCCACGCTGCCGGTGGAGNGGCCCAGCCGCCGGGCCACCTGCGGACACAGCGGGGGCGGCGTCAGCCACGGCAGCCGTGGGCACCGAGGCCTCTGACACGAGAGGCTCTCCAGAGAAGCACCAGCCCTGGAAGCGCTCAAAGCCAGCCCGGACGCAGCTCGTGGCTGGGGATGGCACTGGATGGTCCCTCCCACCCCTATCCGTTCTGTGGTTCTATGGTACAGCACTGGAATGAAGCACTGCCGTGCCCAATGCTCCTAAAAACCAGGCCAGGGAAGGTTTCCTCCTCCCTTTTCCCCAGGGACTCTGTCCTGCACTCCCACTCCCGTTTTCCTGGGCACTGCTGGGGCCCCCAGGTCTGCCCTGGATCCCCCTGTCCCAGCTCCAGGGACACCCCAGGTGAGGGGGGCTGCTCATTCCTGCCCCTTTTATCCACAGACACTTCAACAGGACACTGCTCTCCCTCTGGCACAGCACTCCCTGGCCACTCTGGAACAGCAGGAATTGCTCTTAAAAAGGCCACGGCAGGGAGGGAAAATAAAACTCCTGCTGGAAAGAGCCTGCCCCTCTCTCCCTGCAGCAGCTCGTGCCTCCCAGAAAGGGCCAAAGGCCCCTCAGCCTCCCAGCACCTCAACAGCTGCTTTCCATTTGAGCTTAACCAAAACCAGGGCTGCTGCTGGACCCAGACAAGTGGGACATTATTCAGGGAGCAGCATCAGGGCTCTGCTCCCCTGCTCCAACCCCCAGCCCTGCCTTATTACAGAACTTTAAACACCACTGATTAAATTGAAGGAATTTTTTGAGTTCCAGCCCGTATCTCACATTCCCCCCACCCCAAGCCCCATCTCTGAGCTGTTCAGGGCTCTCTGATTTTAAGAAACATAAGAGTTTTATTTCCTCCTGAATTGACCCACGGGGAACAATTGCCCACAGAACCTTTTTATGAGCCCCCTCATAAACAGGGAGGGCTGCAGGGAAAGCAGTAAAGTCGCTCTTATTGTTCCAACACAACATGAGCAGCGTAGAGCCCGTGGGCTTGGGGACCTGTGCCAGCGCTGGGCCTGTCCCTGGGCCCAGGGATGTGCAGGGACAGCCACAGCTCCTGCCAGGACACAATTCCTGAGGGGACACAGCACAGCCCAGCCTTCACATTGCCAGGAGAGATTTTCCAAGCCCTCAGCGGGGAAAAAAATCCAGCAGAGAGTTCTGGGTTTGAGTCACACTGAGGGGAACTGCAATGGAACTGCCGTGGCTGGAACCAGCCCATTTTAGGAGTTCCCCACTGCATCCCTGTTATTCCCTCCCACCACTCACCCTGGACTTTTTATTTCTGCCCCTGGGCACTGAATTCTGTCAGTGCTTTCTCCCTGAAACAGCTCTGACTGAATTCAGGGGAAGCTATGGAACATTTTCAAGGACAGATTAAGCGTTCTTGAAACAGAACTGCAGATAAATTATTGCTTAATAAATGCTCTTGGATAAACCCTGTTTGTGGACAGCCCCAGGGACAGCTGTAAAGGGTGTCACTTGTTCTGAGAGAGGAGATTTTCCTACCTGTGACCTGATCTTCAGGGCAGGGCCCAGCTTGAGCCCCATGTTGTTCAGTAGGTGCTCTTCTGTCAGCAGGGGCAGGGTCTCCCCATCAATGGCCTGCTCTCGGAATACCTGAGGGGACACACGCAGGGCCAGGCTCAGGGACACACCCGAGCCACCTGTCCTGCCCCGGCACAGGAAAGGTGAACTCAAAAAACCTCAGCCCATGTTTACCCAGGAGCCAACCAGGAAAAGATCCCACACATGGGAATGGGAATGGGAATTGGGGCTGGATGCTCCCCCAGAACATCTGGGGGCTGCTCCTGCCCCCCTCCCTGTGCGCTGGCTCACACTCAGTGTTGTCAGCACCAGTCATGATGGGAGGGAGGGTTAAATTCCCCCCACGGCTCCTTTTCCAGCAGGAATTCCCACAGCCTGGCGCCATCCCTTTGCAGACTGGCAGTGGCTGCTGCAGCCAAGTGGATTTTTACAGCGGGACTCCTCCAGCGAGGCTGCCGGGGGCTGCAGCACGAGCTGCTGCTCTCTGACCCAGCACAGCTCCCTACACCAATTCCTTCCCCTTCCTCTGCGGCCAGCGTGGCCAGGAGCCAAAACGCTCCCTGTGCTCGGCACTGAAACACTCCACAGAAAGCCTGAGCTTGGGAACAGCATCCGCGGGGGTGTCCCAAGCTCCAGTGCGGAGACAGAGCTGAACACGGGCCAGGCCAGGGCAACTTTTACTTGTGCTGAAGTTCCCCAGTTTGCCCGAGCTGTGGTTCTGGATGCAGAGCATTCCAGGGAACCTTGCAGGGCTTTCCTGGTTCCGAATGCAGAGCGTTCCAGCCAGGCTTGCAGGGCTTTGCTGGCAGGAGCAGGAGCTGAGCAGTGCCAGACCTCCCCGGCAGCTGTGGGTTTGGAGCAGGGAACAGGCAGAGCCTCGGAGCACTGGCATTTTCACACAGTGAAAAACCCCGTTCGAGCCCCAGGCAGGGCCTGGAAGCCCTCGTCCCCTAAAGCCACAGAGCCCCACGGGACTGAGCAGGGCCAGGCCACGCCAGGGGCTGTCTGCAGCAGCTCTGTCACCCCAAAACTGCCTGGGATGCACTGGGAAGAGAGAAGCTCTGTCCCACTGTTGATTCCTGCTGCCCTGGAGCACCAGGACGGCGTGGAAGGAGGTGGGGATGAGTGATCCTGCTGCGAGGGGGTTGTGCTAAGGATTCCTGCATGTTTCAGAAGCTTCCAGGCACTTTCAGTGGCCATTCCCCAGTACAACCCGAGCTCAGGCTCAGTCCTAACCTTGCCCCTGATCCCATCCTCTCCTCTCCCTCCTTATTTCTGTCCAGGACTCATCCCACACCTTGGCTGGCAGCGAGTTCAGTAATCCATGAGAAAAAAACCCAAAAAGGCTCCGCAGGGCTCTGAGCTGCACCTTCCAGGAGAGACAAGCCCAGCTGGGAGGGAGGGAATGGGGCTCCCGGGGATCATGTTGTTCCTCCCCTGCCATCCCGGGGCTGTGGGATGTACCTGAGTATACTCAGTGCAGCCAGACAAGTTGGACACGAAGCTGCAAACGTCCTCCACCGTCCATTTGCTGATGTCTTCCAGCGCAGGGCTCTCCTCCCCATCCAGAAACAGACCTCCCATGGTGCCTGGATTGTTCGGAGTGGGGGGGGTGGGAAGGAGGGCAACAGAAAGGAACATAAATCATTAAAATCCCACACGGACAACAACCAGCCTGCAATCTGAATATTTTTTCTCTAGCCACACATTCATCTTTAATGACCTGTCAATTAAAGCACTGGGCAGGGTCAATTCATAGGCCTCTTCCTCCTGGAGGTCCCCGGCTCGGGAAGGGGGGCAGGGAAGGAAAAATCCAAGCTAATGCATTTCATGTGTTTAATGTTCTTCAGCTGCGGGGGAAGCAGGGGGAGGGGAGGGGAGAGGAGCAAAGCCTGGAGGAGTTTCTCCACACACACCACGGAGCAGAAAACTCTGCCTGCGCCGTGGGCTCCTCTCCAGCCCCGCTCCTGCCGACGTGCTCGGAATGACAACGGGACCCGCTGGGGAGCTCCTGCTCCTTCCGAGGGTTCGTTTTCCATCCTGCCCAGCCTGAACCCCCCCGGGAAGGGGCTGGCTGTGCCCTGGCTCCCCGGCCGGGCGATGCTGTCCCTGCCAGCCGTGGCACTCCGGGGCCGGCACGGAGCCGCTGTCAGCCCCGAAACGCAACAGTGGCCGCGGCCCCAGCCCCGTCACATGGAAGGTGACGGCTCCGAGGGGCTGGAGGAGCCCCCCCGGCCCTGCAGCAGCAGGGCCTGACAGAACACTCGAAGAAATCCCAACGGGACCCAGGGAGGAGCGGGAGAGGCGCAGGGAATGAAAATGGGGACAGAACTGCAGCCAGGTAACTCAGACCTGCTGCGGGGGAAAAGAGAGCACAGAAGAGACCAAATTCAAGACAACACCACTTTAGGGTGGCAGAAAGCCATTATTAACCCCTGGAACTCGCTGGTGTGGGGTGATTAGACCGGGAGAGCACAAGGACATTTACAGGGATGAGAACATGCAGGATTCCCAGGCAGGGAAAGAGTTTATGAGTATGAGCTGTTCTGCTCAAGGCATGGAGAACGGAACTGCCAGGAGAAAAATATTTTTCCCAGGAGGTCTGTCTTGACAAAATTATCGGTCCCATGGGCTGGGGGCTTTTCCGTGGTGGATCTGATGGATATAACCCTCGCTCCTGCCCACAGCAGCTGGGACAGCACCTCCCCACCGAATAGCAAGGGAAAAAGGGATAAAACAAAACCACGGTGGGGAGCACAGGCCTAGAGGCCAGGGAGCAGCCAATTCCCTGGGGAATAGCCCAGCTCTGCGGGAACAGGCAGGGAAAGGAGCAGAGCCACACAGCAGGGCCCCGAGCACTCCCTGCAAAGCCTCCAGCACATCCAGGGAGCAGGAGAGGCTCGGGATCCGCACAGGAAGCTACAGTGCCAATGAGATGCCCTAAACCAGCAGAGCCTGCACAGGGCAGAGGCTCTGGAATCATTTCCACGCATTTCCCCTCCCAGCTTCCTGCTCCATGCCCGGCTTCTCCCTCGCTGTCCCTGCAGCTGCACCCCCTCCTCTGGGGCAGCTGGCAGCTCTGGCTGCTCACCCACCCCCACAGCTCCCTGCACAGCTCCAGGCAGCCCAGGAGCAGCTCCTGGAGAGGGGCCCCGGGAGCAGCCCCGGCTCCAGACCTCGGGTGAGTCGGTGCCACCGGCAGGGCGAGCCCACGAGTGGCAGCCCCGGAGCCGGCTGCACTCCCCGATTCTGAGCTCCCTGGAGCAGAGGGGCTCCTGCCCTTCCTCCTGCGCCTCCTCGTGAGGATAAAGCTCCGTCTGCCCCCTCCCCTGCTCTGGCAGCCTGGACAATGAGAACAAATAGGTGCCAAGTGGCTGCGGGGGACGCACCTTCGATCCCAATAATGACCTGTCAGCGGCTGCTGGGGCTGCGAGGAGCCACAAAGGGCAGCAGCCATTCCCTGCCAGGCCTGCTCTGTCTGGCTCGGTGATAAATGACGGTCCGGGAGGCTGCTAATGCATTAGGGAGCGTTTCACCAGCTGCGGCCCGGCGTGAGGGGACTGAGAGGAATCCATCGTCCCAGGCCGGGCCGAGGACAGGTGTCCCCAGTGCAGCCCTCGCCACCCAGCCACGGCCCATTTATAATTCCCCCCCTCCTCCTGGGATCCAGCTGCTCCAGAAGGAGAAGCCGGAGGCCGGAGGGGCCGCGGAGAGCAGAGGGAAAGCAGATCCGGGCTGCGGCAGGAGCGGCCCCGCAGCACGGGCACGGCCCGGCCCGGGCTCCCGGCACCACAGGGCACAGCTCAGGTGCCACCCGGGGACACGGTGCCCCCCTCTGGCTTTAACCACTTTTGCTCCCCTTCCCCATTCCCCGAGCACCCCTTCCCTCCCCCGGCGAGGGCTGGGGTCAGGAGCAGCACAAGGCTGGCGTTAATTGCTCTCCAGACTACGGATCAATAGAGGGATTTTAGCCTCCTGCACACTCCATCCTTCACCTTTTCCAAAGGACGGGGCTGCGGGAGGGCGGTGGGAGGAGGAGGAGGGAGCGAGGCTGCTGAAACCTTGAGGAGATGAGGTCATCGAGCCACAGCCCCAGAAGGCAGCTCAGGGAATCGACCCGGCCCGGCTGCCTCATCGATAACGCTCCCGGCAGGGACGGAGCAGCTCCTGCCCCCAGAGCACCTCCGTGCGCTGGCACAGCTGCCTCAAACTCAGCGTCCTTCTCAGCCAGGTGCTTCTCCCCCGGGCTCTCCTCTCTCCAGCTCTTCCTCTTGGTCACCTGCCTTGGCTGGGTGGGTATTTTATAACTCCAGTCTCCAGGGCGGGGTACAACATCCCACCCCTCCTGAGAGAGCACTCCCTGTGCAATAGGGAGTACAGGAATGTGTGGCACGGGTGAGGTGCAGCTCTGCCTGCCTGCCCTCGGGTGCTTTGTGCTCCCCAGACCCACAAAACACATTTTTCACTCAGCCCAGGACGGCTGCAGCCCCTGGATCGATACAACTCTCAGTATTTCAGCTCGGAACTCCCGGCTCCCCGCTCAAGCCCTGGTGCTGCAGCCTACAGGAGTCCCGTCCTCCCAGGGCTTTCCAGGTGGGAGGATCCGAGCCCAGCGGGGCCCAAACCCGCGGGCAGGCAGGCAGAGCAGCCCCAGCGCTGCGTGAAACCAGCCAGAAGCCAACGAGCCCTCAGGAAAAGTCCCCCAGCCCTGGCACAGGCTGCACAAACCAGGAGAGGCGGGCAGGGAAACCCAGCCCCGAGCTGTGCCGGGGCCTCGGGATGTGCTGGTGATATAAATCCAAAGTGATAATAATAAATGGGCTATTACAGCAACTCACACACGGCTGGGGGAGGGAGGGAGGGGAGCCAGCCCCAGCCCAGGCCTCCCTGCAGAGCCTCTCACCAGCCACGAGCACCACGGAGCTGAGCCTGTCCCTCTTAATGGCCAGGAGGAAAAGGCTCCTGCGAGGAAGCCTCAGCAGCCCAAGGCAGCCGCAATATTTATCATCTTGGCCACCTGCCTGTCACTGAAAAATCACTTCCTCCTTCCTGGCTGGGAGGCAGCTCTAATGAGGGATGGGCAGCCGTGTGCTCGCAGGCAGCTCCTCACGTGGAGAACAGGCACAGCGACAGCACAGCACAGCACAGCCCCCTCCTTCTCCCTCCTCATGTGCCAGGGGGTCCTGCCTCCTGCTAATTGCTCTGCCAGGTAATTAGCTGGGGCAGATCTGGGCTCTTGGCTGGGCTGGCAGAGCTCCCTGGGTCTGAGACCCCCATTTGTGCCACCGGTACCCACTGCACCTGCAGTGAGAACACAGAGCTAGCACTGACCTCCCTCCCTGCCTGTCCCACCTAGCCCAGCTCTCCCCGTGCCTGTGACGCTGAGAAATGCACCACAGGCCAGGCAGACCCCAGCTGCCCCTGCCCTGGCATGTGGGAACCAGGTTGGAAAAGCCCTCCAACCCTCAGGAGCAACCCTCATCAAGTCCAGCCTTTGACCACTGCCCACCTTGTCCCCAGCCCAGAGCACTGAGTGCCACGTCCATCCTTCCTTGAGCACCTCCAAGGATGGTGACACCACCACCTCCCCAGGCAGCCCTTCCAATGCCTGACCACCCTTTCCATGCAGAAATTCTTCCTTTTGAAACGAGCACGAGAAGCTGACCAAGCAACCCCAGCCACGCTGTGGAACCGACAGGTGGGAAAGCCCCACCTCTGGTACTGCCAAACACATCCCTGCTCCCCCCCACCACCCCCAGCAGCCTCACCTGCATGGAAGTAGGGGCTCATGGTGTAGGGGAATCCGAAGGGCAGCGGCTGGGGCGCCGGCAGGGAGGCTGGAGGGAGGTATTTCACCTCGGCCTTGTTGATGCCAGGCCCGAGCAGGTGGCTGGGGGACTCCGCGCTCGAGGAGCTGCAGGGGACGCTGGGGGCCGCGGCCGCCTCGCCCAGCTCCTTGGCCCCCTCGCACGCCTTGCCCGTGCCGTCCTTGCACTCCTTGAGCTCCGCTCCCGAGCCGCNCAGCGCGTGGCCCTCGGGGACGTCGTGCACGCTGCGCAGCGCCGGGTGGTCCGGGGGCAGCCCCGGGTGCAGGCTCAGGGGGTCTCCGGCCAGCAGCCTCTGCCGGTGCAGGTTCTCCAGCTCCTTCTGGCGGATGAGCTCGGCCGACATCTCCAGCCTGCGTCGGGAGAGGGAATTTGGGTGGGGAGTCCGGAGGAACGTGCTCCCCCCAGGTGTCAGCTCCACCCCCGCGCAGCCTTTCCACAGGCCTCGCTCGGACACTGCTGTGCCCAAGTCGCCCAACGCAACACCCCACGTGCTGCCCCCAGGACGAACTCAGCCCTTTTCACTCTTACCTGGCCAGGTTTTGCTTCCGTAGCATCTCCTGCTGCCGTGCGAACATCTCTGCCTGCGCCGGCTGGAGGAACCCGTAACCTGGGGCAGGGAGAACACTGGGGGTCATTCATCTCAGCACTGGCTCTCGGCTGCCTCAGGGCCAGCTCCCCAGAGAGGCAACTGAGGGGAAAAAGGCACCTGAGCACTGCCTGTTCCAGAGCCCAGCTACCCCTCACTGCCACGGCCGGAACACAGGGCCAGGGAGGTGCGTGTGGATCAACAGAAGAGCAGCCAAGGGCCAAGGAGCCTGCTCCTTCTGCTGCAGAGCCAGGGGCAAGTCGGCACAGCAGTCATGGGGAGACACAGAAAACGTGTCTGGGCTGCTTGGCTGAGGGGCAGAGTGTCACAGGCTGCACCTCTGCCCTGCTCTGGCTGCCCACAAGCGTCACCCGAGCACTCACCTGGCGTCTGGCACAGCGCCGAGGGCACCCCGAGGAAGGGAGGTCTCAGGTGGGGCCCCAGGGCGATGTGGGGGGCGTTCTGGGGTGACAGCAGAGGCGGTGGGTGGGATATCTCCCTGCAGCAAACAGAAAATAAAGCCATGTTGAAAACCTGGAGGCTGCAAAGGGCCCTGGCTCAGGAACAACATCTTGGCTGCAGATGAGCTGCATCCTGACCCAGAGGCTGTTCTCTGCCTGCTCACCCACATGCAGAGCTGCTGAAGTGGAGAGAAAAAACCAAAAGCAGCAGAACCAAAAGGGGAAAGAAAGCAGCCGGGACTCCACAGGTCCCACACATTTCCCACCTCTGCTTCCGTGGCCTTTCAGCCGGGCTGTCCAAAGGGATTTTCCCTGCCTGTGGCAGGTTTAAGGGGGGGCTGAAGATGCTGCATCTGCCCCTCCCCTTACCACATTTGGGTTTCTACCTCAACTACCTCACAGCTGAGAAGGAATTCTGAGCTTGGGGAGCTGCAGAGTGGGTTGGGGAAGATCTGAAGGCATCGCTGGCTTGCCTTGCAAAAATCCCTGTCCTAGCTGGGCCAAAGGATGATCTTTAATTCTGGGGAGAAAAGCTGGAAGTGAGGCAGAGGAAGACACAGACAGGAGAGGGACGTGAGCAGGGCACAATGGGCAGAGCAGATGCCAGGGGGTAGGAAGCTGGGAGAGGCAGGATTGGGTGGTGGGAAGGGGACAGTGCCTGGAAAAGAGGCAGGGAGCACTTGCTGGCAGCAGGAGGGAAGGCAAAGAAAAAAAAAGGCAGGAAGGGAATAAGAGCCAAGGTCTCTTCCATTAGTCAAATCTGCCCTGGGAGCCTGCAAGCAAATCTGCTTTCCGGCTGCACGTCTCTTAATTCCTTTTGATGGCCACTTACAACATTATTACCTTCAGTAGGGCATCCAGAGGCAGAGCCAAGTGCGGGGCCGTTTATTTTCATTTTCCAGTATCTCCCTGGAAAATCTGCTCTGGGAGAGACCGGAGGGCAAGGGAGAGGGAGCCGGAAGGTGCCTGTGACTGTGCAAGGAACGCACCCCGAGCACAGCCACTGCCGGGGGGATAGCGGGAGCATCCCGGCCCTCCGCGCCCCCATCCCACACAGCTCACGGAAAGCCAGACAAGGACTCTCTGGGGATGAGGCAGGCAAGGAGAGCCCTTCCCAGCGTAGCTTTATCCCCATTCTGCGCAGCAGCCGCTACAACGCACACACCGGGCCGAGCTCCCCCTCCGAAATTCCTGCTCTCCCCTGCCCCGTGCCCATCCTGCCCATCCCCCGCGGCCGTCTCCCGGCTCTCCTCTCCGCCCTCCCCGGCTGCCCTGGCTCTCCTCTAAACTAATTGCGGAGCCGGCGGTGTCTGGAGGCGCGGCGCGGATCGATCGGCGCTGTTGAAATGTTAATGCCGCCCGCGCCGCGCCGCGCTCCGCTGGCAGCTCCAATTAATCTCAGGTAACGCCGCGCGCGACCTTCGCCTCCGAGCCGGGGCAGCAGCCAAGCGATGCTTATGTAATTACACCGTGAAGTGTGTAATCACCTGCCCTAATCCCCGAGGCCTCACAATTAGCCGGGGCCGCGGTCGCGGGGCTGCCAAGTGCCGCTGCCACCCGGGCCGGCCCGCGGATGAAAAACGGACAATTAAAGCGGCGTGACGGGGGCTCCGAGGTGTCCGCTCGATCGTAATTAGCTGTAATCATGGGGAGACAAGCCTGGCAGACGTGCCGGTCGTTTTATAAGAAGCAATTTAGGAAATCAAGTCGCTGTTAACCATCGCGTGGCCGTGCCCTCCCCGCCCTGGCGCAGGGAAGGGGATCCTGCGGGAGCTCCGGGTTGCCCGTGGAGAGCTCAAAAACAAAGGAGCTCCTCGATTTACGCCGGTCTGTGCCCAGGGAGGGAAGTGTTGGATGGGGATCAGGGCTGGGCGCTGGAAAATGAAAGGTTCTCCCTTCGGTGGCAGCCCAGTGCTCATGAGAGGTTGTTTTTGTGCTTCCATGTTGTGCTACGGGGCATGGCTTTGATCCCTAAGGAATTCACATCTGCTCCAGACTCGGCAGCTCATCCCCTCGGAGCTTCCCTGCCTTCCCGGGCCTGCTCGGGGCTGGCCAGTGAGGGGTGCCTGGCTGGGGAATCGGATGTAGCAAAGGGACAAAGCCATCGCTCCTGCATCCGATCCCATGAGCACAGCAGCCTGGAAAGCAGCTGGAGGTGGCTGGAAGAGGGGCTGGATGGGCCACATCAGTCCCACACTCTCCAGCACACGCTGGGGGTGAGCCCGAAGGTTCGGGAAATCCAGGGACACACCCTGACAAACGCTGTCACCGTGCCTGCCTGGCACAGCGGGACACAGAGACCCCTCAGCGGCCCCGGAGCTCCCCCAAACACCCACACGAGGCTGCTGGTGGGGCCAGGCGAGCAGGAGCAGCCCAAGGTCCCTCACCTGGCACTGCCACACCCTGGAGTCAAAGCAGGGAGGCTGCAGATAGCCAAAACAGCCAAAAAAAGGCTGCAAACAGCCAAACCCAGGGGTCACTGCACCTCTCCTGCTCAGCACCAGTCCCAGCAGCAGAGACCTTAGAAAGCAGACAGGTATGCCCCTAAGTGTTTAGGGCAGAGGGGATTTTCCTCCCTGCAGGGAGCCTGATGCTGCCCAGCTCCTGCTCCGGAGCCCCGGGGAGCCCCTCAGCTGCGTGGCCACGAGGGACAGGTGCTCTGTGCCACCCCGCAGCCCCAACCTCCGGGGCACGGAACCCGTCAGAGCCTGCGCTGCTCCCTGCCAGCCCATCTGCCCCATCCTTGGCACGGGGAGCTGGCACAGGAGGGAGGCAGCAGCCCCAGGTCGTGCCCTGGCACGGGGCTGGGCAGCCCTCCCAGACAGCCAACTGCTTCCCAGCCCGCTTGGAAAGAACGGGCAAGCCTCGAGTAAAAACCCCCGAGACCTTAACAAAGGCTGCTGCATTCCTGACAGATGTGCACCAAACACCGGCCCCTGCGCCCTCTCCCAGGTACGTGTCAGCCTTGAGTCCCCCATTAAATTCCTTCCTCCTCTTCCTCCACGGCTCAGAGTCAGAATTACAGTCCCCTACTCAGAGGAGGTGAATTTAGCCCCCGGCAATTACATCTGATAAGCCTTGTCCTTACCTTGCAGAGAGCAATTCTGTGTTGCTGCACATTCCTCCCCCAGCCCCCTTTTCCTTTCCCCCCCCTAAAATGCCAGCTGGAGGCTTGTGAGCAGGGTATTAGGGGATTTGCACTGCACGCTGCTAAATTTGATATGTCCTTTAACAGGAGACAAATGGTTCACAAGGCTTAAAAAGTATCGACTTTTCTTTAACAATAAGCACTAATGGCCTTCAAATAATCAATATTTAAAGTCATTATGGGGTTACACATTATACTGTTAAAACCAAGCCTTTCACTTTAACCCCATCATGTCCTCCCAAGCCCAGAGCAGAGCTCCCCCCGGCTCCATCCAAGCTCCCAGGGAAGGCTCGGAGCATAGGCTGTGACTGGAGACGTGAGAGGGTCAGGAAATGCAGATTGAAACCGGCAAGGCATGGAAATAAATTTAGAACGGATGGAAGAAGAGGGTGGTGGAGGGGGGGGAAGAATGCATGAAAGCTCTGCTTTCTTCTGCTCTGCATTTGATAGGAAGAGACACTTTAAACCCGAGGTAACAGGCAGGAGGCACAAAGCTCCTCGCTGCTCTGCCATCCCCAGACACTGCCAGGAAGGGAGAATAAATAAAATCAAAGGCCTTGCTAAAAATGGTGTTTGGGATTTCCAGGCAGGAAAAGAACACGTGCTGGCACTGCCCTCCCAGGGCAGCAGTGAGGCCCGACCACAGAGGGGCTGGTTTGTGCTGCCCCCCCCAAATCCAAACTGGTGCTGAAACCAAACTGCTTCAGTCAGGTCAAGCTCCTTGGCCTTTGCTCTGCAGAACATTCAGCCAGCTGGGATGTGGGGAGGGATCCTGCCAGGGCAAAAATCAGAGCGTTCAGAGAGGAGAGGGGGACGCAGGGCTGGGGTGGGTAAGAGAAGGAGAGAGAGGGTGCCCAGAGAGGGCAGGAGATGTGCCCAAGGAGGCAGCAGGGAAAAGGAAACCTCCCCAAAGCAGGGGGGAGGAATTAGGTGGTGGAAGAACAAACCGTAGCAACAGCAGATGGGAAGAAGGGAATCCAAAAATCCTGGCTGGGTATTTTGGGCACATCTTTGTTCAGAGAAAGCCTCTGGCTGGTGCAGTGTCTGTCAGCTCCTGCAGGGAGGCAGTGGGGGCCTCTCTCAGACTCTCGGCTCCCACCCCCAGCTCACTCCTGCCAAGGGGCTGGGCTTCCCAGGACCCCAGGATGGGGCTGCTGATGGCACCTCGGGCTGGCAGCGTTCCGTGTGCCTTGGCATTCCTGCTGCCTTCCCCCGGATCCTGGAGATGAACTGTGATCCACGGAGCCACTGAGTTATTGTACCAACACCTGCCTCAGCACCTGCCCTGTCCCTGGCCGTGCTCTGCCTTCTGCCCCTGACGGAGGGGCCGGTCCCCCCAGACCCTGTCACACACTGCAGGCACGAGAACGAGCTCCCAGCAACTCCCAGCACGGAGCTGATGCACCACATCCAGCCAGGAAGCTTCACCCCACTGAGCACACAGTCCAGCAGCTCACCCAGCCCTGCCCCAACCCCTTCCGTGGGCAGGGCATGGAAGATTTTCCCTCAAGAGGAAATCTTCCCCAGGCTCCACTCAGAGAGAAGCAGGGATGAGCACCTCGAGGAGGAACACGACGGGCTGAAGGACCCTGGCAGAACCAAGCACACTGCCAACAAAATCTTGGAGACAGCACCCAAGGAGCAGGATCCAAGCAGCTCTGCGGGGTACAGCCACCTGCCAGCTCTGCAGGAGAGGCAGCAGTTTGGAGATGGGAAGTGCTCCAGGCTGGAGTAGTTACAGTGGCACCTTTCAGTTGTACCCTTTCCTCGTCCAAGTCTTTTTATAACACTGAACTCAACCATCTTCCCAAACAAACCACCAGGCCCTGGCACTCCAGCATCCAAGCTGCATCCATCTCGAAAGGATCTAGGAAACCAAAACCAGGAAACCAAAAGAATTCTCCAGCCTGTGGCTCAAGTCTGCGTTTGGCAAAATGTCTCAGTGTCACTGACTCCTTCCAAGAAGGGGAGAAGGGAGCAAAGAGGTGAAGGGACCACCACGGCACTGCCAGGACCTCGGTCCAAGAAAATCCGTAATCAGTCCCACACTTGTCTCATCCCCACACAGCCAAACCTCCACACAGCCTGTTCCTGACCAGCAAAGATGTAATAATTAATTACTGATAAATGTCTGAGTGCACCCACCTTCCCAAGTGTCCCCTGGCTCAGCTCCTTCACACCTGGGCAGTGGAAACCTGCAGGCGCAGCTCCCATTGCCAGGCACGTCCTCTGCACCGCTGCCTTTGCAGAAACACCAGCACTGCCCTGGCCAACAGAACTGGGTCACCAGTGCGGGTCTCCCCCTCTTGCTTTGCCAGCTCAAGGGCTGAAGTCACCGATTACTCCTGCCCACAAAGCTGAGAGCTGACCTAAGCCGCACGGATCTCCCGGTAGGAAGCTGAAATGGAATTTTAACACAGCGCCAAGCACTTCTCATCCCCCTGCACCGCGGTTGTTACTCCTGCTCTGGGAAAGGACACTCCATAAATCCACCTACGTTTGCTGGGAATGTGAGGCAGCTTCCTCCACCGCCTCCTCCCCTGCCAGGGCCCACCTGGACCCTTGGGAACTTCTGTTCCTCCAGGATAAAGGTGCACGAGGCTGCTCTGATTTACCTCCCTGACAAAGACCATGGCAGCCAAGTACAAACCCGAGGCTGACAGGGAATGCAAGGGAGGAATTACCCCCACAGAACTTCACTGCTCTACAACACATGGCCACAGCTCCTCCTGGTATTCCTAAAAACACCTGTGGGGCTCTGGAGGAACAGCTGGCACAGGCCAGCTCCAACCAGGTCACTTCTGAGAGGGAGCAGAGGGACACACGCTGACCCTCAGTGGTGCTCAGGGGGCTGCAGACCTCTGGGGAGAAATACTGGTCCTGTGCACTGATCTCAGACTGGTTTGGGTTGGAACAGACCTAAAAATCATCCAGGTTCCATGGGCAGGGACACGTTCCACTGTCCCAGGTTGCTCAGAGTCCCATCCAGCCTGGCCTTGGGCACTGCCAGGGATGGGGCAGCCACAGACTCACAGTGCCAAGCCACGACTGTGGGGCACAGCTCCCATTTCCCAGCAAGATTCCCCGGCTCTGCTAACACGGATTATCACCCCTAAGAGCCTGGCCACCTGAATCAAGATGAGAAGCAGTGGTTTGGTCCAAGAGCCATCTCCCGACCTTCAGTCCATGTCCCCTGACCCAGCCAGCCACCTCCCTCTGCTCTCCCCAAACCATGGAACACATCCTGGCCTGGCCCAGCTCCAACCCCCAGCACCTGCCCGCCAGTGGCAAACACCTCTGGGTTTGGTCTGGATCCCCCCATTCTCCTTCTGCCCCTCCTGTGAGCAGCACCTCCCAGTGAGCAGCCTCCACCCTTCCGTGGATGCTTTTCCAGGCAGCCCTGGGGCCGGCCTGGCTGCTCTCCAGCCCACACAGCGCTGGGGAAGCGTTCCTGAGCGCGGCTGCACCGAGGCTCCCTGCATTCCTCCCAGGTCTGCCGAGATCCGCAGGGAGCGGGTGGGTTTAGGGGGAGGGTGAGCCAAAGTACGGCTGTGGGAGAGACGTTCCAGGGCTGCCCAGCCCCTCCACAGTGCA
>WEIT01015140.1:4093-62764 GCA_013389985.1 Dryoscopus gambensis | reverse complement strand
AACCAATGCCAGCTGGCTCCAAGTGTGGCCCAGGATCTCCAAAGAGTACTTCTGAGAGCAGCATAAGAAAGGGGAGGGCTCTGCTGGAGGCAAGGGTGGATAAGGAGGTTGTACTGTCCCTTGGCAGTCAACAGAGGGGTAATAAATGGATTATAAATGAATGGCACTACTCAGGAGGTGGGAACCAGGCTGGGAATACTAAGGATGTGGAGCACAGGAGCTGCAGGAGAGGAAATGAGAATTGTGAACAGAAGGGGAACTAAAGGTCTGGGGAAATGCTTGATAAAGGGTTTGGAGAAGAAAGGTGACAGATGGGAAAGACAGGTTGGGTTTCCAAATGGATAAGGAAGGCCTTATTTCTCTAGTTTACAGGTTTGGGGATTGCAAGGACTGGCTTTGGAGGAATAGGGTTAGTGAAAGTTATGGGAAAATAATTGTCAGAGATGAAGTAAATCTGAGCAAGGAGAGATGGGGAGGAAGATGAGTGGTTTTTGTATGGAAGGAAGGTGATTTGAAACAACAGAGGCCTTGGAAAGGGACAGTGTGGAAGGGGAGCCTCAATGGAGAAGGCATTTGAATGAGTTTTTAGGCAGAAAGGACTGGGGAATTTGAGGCTTGGGAGAGAAGGGACTGAGGTCAGAATGGTGTGAGGGAGAAGTTAGGGTTACCAGTCTGAGGAATATTATTTCCTGGNTGAGGAATATTATTTCCTGGGCTCTGATATCAGAGAAGAGGCACACACAGAAAGAACTGTGTGTGAAGAAGAACTGTGTGTTCCAAAGAACAGCTCTTCCCTTTTTCTCTGTTTGTAGAAATTAAAATAGCCCTGTTTCAGATGGAATAATCCAGAGATTACCTTTAAAGTCAGAATGACATGAATTCTCAGTGATCAGTGGAATTATGGTGCCATATGTAAATTCTCTACATGACAGCCAATTTGAGAGACTGAAACTTAGTGTTTCTGAACTTGTTTCACACAGAAAGTGTGCCCAATACATCCCAGTTCTAAACCAGACACTCTTCCACACAATGACATGCACCAATTTAATCTTCACTATTTCCTTAAATATCTCTTCTCTGTAGGAAACCAGTCCCAAATCCTTCTGTCAGATCCCAGATCTTTCAGTAGATGGCCAGATAATCCTACTCTCCTTATGCTATGAGCACTGAATTTGCATAAATTCATGTCAGCACACTATAGCTTTGTTCGCTTTTTCTTCCTGGATAGGGCAACACTGAGCTCTCTTGAAATCCTGTCCATAATACACGGTTGTTTACAAACCACTTGATACAGAAGTCACAGCACATATTTGTGTTGGCTGATAATCCTTTGTCAATGATGGATGAAGATCAGGTGTTATTTCTGATTCTTTTGGATCTGTCAGCTGCCTCCAGTACTGTTGACCATGAACTGACCTGCACTCTGGCAGTCTGGAAGCAAGGACAAATGGGATGAGTTGTGGAGCTCAGAGTTATGTGCAGTTTGAGCCCTGAAGCATGTTGGCAGTGGATTGAGGTAGGGATCATTATTAACATCTCTCTGTGTTAAAAGAAACTCATATGATTCTTCATTTCACAGCATTTTTATTAATATTTTTACCTATTAACATTTTGATAATGCAGCTTTGGCACTTATATAAGTCTCTGCTTGCTTGCCACATAAATTAAAAAAAAATCCTGTAAGTTTATACAAAATATTTTCAACAAATATTTTCCCCCACAGTCTTTTGCCTTTAGCTCCTACTTCCTTCAACTGCCTCAAAAATAGATGAAAAAAGGCTCCATACAGCAAGCTCTGAAATGCCACCCACCTCCCCCCTCAACAAGCAACCAAACTAGTCTCTGTTGGACCTGGGGGTATGGTATATGTTTTTATAACCAAAGATGGAGGCAATTCTGCTAGATAGTTCCTCTTGTCCTTTTTGGCTCTATTGCCAGTATCAATCTTGCTCTCAGGGAGATGTTGCAGCATACTAATTTCTTCCGTTCAGTCAGAATTTGGGTTATTCACAGCTCCAGGGGTCTCTTCCGTTCTATGTATCCAATTTAAATTGTGGGGGAGGAGAGAAGGATTGCCTGTGCTTTTCTGCCTCCACTTTTCTATTCTCTGTGTAAAGTTGCCTCTAAGTTGCAGACCAAAAATCAGCAGTCTGAAGTCCACCTGGAAACAGCTGACAGCTACTCAAACATGGGTTCAAGCACTGCCTGTGTGTACAGCTCCTCTTGGGAAATGTGTGTGAGCCATCTGACAGAGCCACCAGGTGATCTCAGCATCAAGGGACACCTGGAGAATTTTGCATCCAAAGGGGGCAAACGCATGGACAACACTGATAACCCAGTCTGAAGGGAACCAACTTCTTGATGCAATTCCTGTGGCAAGGCATATTATGCCATGTTAGGTCAAGCATGGGAGGAGCTCATGTTTGAACTGCTTGTCAGGTGCAAATATGAGATAAATGGACACAAACTTCTCTACCTTGTATTTACTGCCCTTCCAGATGCAATTAGTCAGAGAGGTAGATAATTAGGTGGAGAGATAATGATTAATAGCAAAATCAGATCAGTGTACCACAGACATTCTGGGTAAGCACTATGAGGACAGGAAACTTTGCATTTTACAAAAGGGTGCAGTAGCGTTCATTTTCCTTTCCTTTTAAAGATTCAGTTACACGTCAGCATAGCTCTGTGGTTAGACATGGCCTGTGAAATCCTGCTATAGTAAGAGACAGTTAAATCCATGCCCTCTACCAAGAGAAATAAGACATTATCTTATGGCTTCTATACATTATATTAATTTCTCTAGTTATTTGCTGAAGAGGAAAAAAAATAAGGTGGTTGATTACACAATCCTGACATTTGTCCACTTGCTGCTGCTTTTTTTGGCCCCACTTGAGCTAGAAAGACATGAGCGTTGAGAAGCAAATAGGTTTCCCTGCGGACCCTAAACTAGCACTGTGCCACAGCCAACAGCTTCTGCCACTTGTAAAAAATGCAGTGTTGTGTCTTCCAAAAACTGTTCCCAGGGCTTCAGAATATTTGATGATTAGACCAGGATTGTTTACTGTAGGGTGGCAGCTACACTCAGTCCAGACTTGTTGCTTTATTATGCACTGGCTCGATCTGTTTGTGCAACACTTTGCATGTGGTGATAAAGCCAGTAAAACATTGGCCATGGTGTAGTGCTATTTAGTAAACTATGAAAGTAAGTTTTGCTCTTTCCAGAATACTAAGCATAGATGGATTTCAACTGCCTTAAAGTTTCATAAGAAATAAAATTACTATGTGTAATTGGTTGCTGTTAGATTGGTCCATTATCTGACCTCAAATCTGCCCAGTTATCTTATAATACTCCACCTCAGCCTTTGTTCATCACCATCCCTGGCCATCATCTCCATCAGCTGTTAGTCAGCATCTCTGTTTTTTCTGTAAGACATCTACCCAAGATGCCAGAGGCAGGTGCAGGAGATGGACACAGCTGCACAGGATTGTTTTAAGAACAATGCTGTGTTTTCCAGTTGTAAAGTGTTTCCAAAGTTTGTTTTCCTAAGTGAAATGAAAACAACAAAAAGAGTAAATCTGTTTGTGTAACTTTTTGTGAAACTTTTACTTACAATTTTCGTTGTAAGTCTTCAGTTGACGAGGTTGCTTCGGTTTAGTTTTGTTTTTCATTATTCTATAATCCTCTGTGGCTTGAGACAACAGGGATTGAGTTTCGTTTACGTAGACAAGTTATACAAGGAAAATTACCACAGCAACTAAAATCTTGATTTAGAAGACAAAACATAGCTCCTTCCTCTATTCAAAGAGGATTTACAGGTATTTTTCTAATCATACATCCACAGTTCCTTTGATTTCCAAATGAAGTGCTGCCTATATTATTAAGAGTACTGTTACCTTGACTGATGCAAATTCAACTGGCTGTTTTATGTCACTTGAAGGGTTGGCTTTTCAGTTTCAAATTTTCTGGTTCTCATCTTCCTATGCCCTGAGCCAAAACACTGCCCTAGAAATGATTACATTACATTTAGTATTTCCTGAAAACCACTCAATGTGGCAGGGTCAGTATGACTGTCCCTTTGATTTTCTTCTCTGAGTAGCAGCCAGATAGTACACTTTCCCTGAGAAAGGATTTTGTCAATCACATATAGTGATCTCATAATGGGATGTGTTTTAATTACATTTTCCTGGTTTTTTATATCTGAAGTATGGTATTCCATGTTGCTATCTGACCATGCAAGAAAAAAGCCCCCTCCAAAACACAAGACAAGCCTGGGATGAAAGGTTGCATCCCTGCTCAGTTTCAGATTTTCTGTCATGTGGGTAAGTCCACATAGCCTCTATCTTAGCTCCTGAACTGCAAAACAGAGAATAATACCCCCCACCTTTGCAGACCTTTGTCAGGCTATGAAATGTTCCAGTACCCTTCCCTAGTGTAACTGTGGCAAGGGTAGGAGAAACATCAGTTCCTGTGCTGGGAGCTTCAGTAGATTTCCCTATCACAGCAGAAAAATTAGCCCACCCTGTCTTGATTAAGCTGTGCAAATCCAGGAGGTGTTGGATAGTTGGGGTGGTGTTTCTTGTTTAAGCAGTTGTTGTCACGTCCTCTAGGGACTAGCTGGTGAACAGACTGCTGTACCAGTAGCAGTAATGTGTCCTGAATCTCGAAACCCCCTAAGGACATTAAAAAATACTCTTATTTCAGAAGTACCAAATAGATTTTCAAATAAAGATTGCATTTTGGCCTCATTTATGTGCAACCTACCCTCCCTCCTGTTTCTGACCCTTCAAGACAAAGTCACAAAGATCCTGCCTTATTCACTGGAATGTGAAATTCTAAGAGCTTACTGGATTGAACCTTTACAAAACATCCTTCTGGTTTGAGGCACTTCCCACTAAAAAAGTAGGAAGAAAGTTTACAGAAGAAAACTACTCTGTAAATTTAGGGGGGGAAAAAAAACCTCAGTTGCAAATATATGCAGCTGAAATACAAGCAGAACTCAGCTGATAGGAAAGACACGATATAATTCCAGTTAGTCTGTGAGACTGCATCAGCTGAGAGCGTGCAGGATGGCTAGGAGCAGGTAAAATGGGCTTGTGGGACAGGGGCCCTGTCCTTCAACTCATAGAAAATTACATTTTCCACATCTATGGGAAAATGAGAGATTGTGCCACCCATGATCTCCCTTACAATCATAAGAGGACCTGTTGGAGCTTGACTAATGGTATAAATGAAGGTGTGAACCTCATCAAGTCCAGGCTTATCTCGTGCCGGATGGTGAGCATAAGCTTAGCAAAAGTAAAGGGAGAGCCAGGCATCTACAGACCTGCAGTGTGCACAGGTCAGGGTGCTGTGTCAGCCTGGCCTTGATCGTACTGCCCACCTGCCTTTGGGTTGGTGCCATGTAGCAATGGAAACCTGATTCCTGGAACATGACTCCTGGGCATTCTGCCACGTGCAGAGACGGCTTTTCTACTCTTTTTGGGAAAGTGTCTATCTGTAGTCTATTGCCGATGGCCAGCATTGTCAAAGTTTCTTTCTGGTATCAGAATAGTAACACTGGTTGATGAAACTTGGGTGAACATTTTCAGTGGATCAGCTACATTGCTGTTGAAAATAGAGGCTGGACCTGTCTTCAAAACTCATGAAAATGAAGAACATCTTGTTAAGAATAAAGCTTTTTTAAAGGGACTCAGACTAACTTTTATTTTCACTTTTTTTTCTGTTTGAGCATTTACAATCCCTTCTTGGTCTTCCTATGCAACAAAAATAACTGAAACAAAATAGAAACAGCAATACAGGACCTAGTAAATGCAGTTGAAGGTATGCTTTGGTTTCATCAGCTACAGAAAATAACTGTAAAAAAACCCTAAGGTGACTATCAAGGTTAAGAGTATAATAATATAATGCAAATAGTTTTTGTTTGCTTGTTCATTAGTCGTTAACTAGCACATCTGTAATCCTCTGTTTGCTGATAATTTAGACCATGGTCATGTGAATTCACTAAAAACACTGGACTTAGTGAACCTCCTAATGTCCAACAACGTGATATTTCCAAGAACAGATGAGCGTCTGTGTTCATTTACTATCTGTCTACCTGGAACAGGCCAGTCGCTGATTAAACACACATTGAGGACTAATCAATAAAGAGCCATATCTTTGATCTATTTGGTGCTGTTTCTGACACCAAAGTAAAGTAATGCTCTTAATGAAACATGGCTCTCTTACTTTTTCAGTGTAAAATCTTGTGTTTCAAATGGTTGCTTATTTAAACCCTTATGAAATAGCAACGAGAAGCTGCTTTTGTTTACTTGTTTCAAACAGTGCAATAGCAGCTTGCTCATGTTGCTCTTAACTGGTTTATGGTTCTGTTTAGAGGTTTTTACATGTGACCCGGAAGTCATGTTTTGATCTTTGTCAATAGCAAATGGGAGGATTTCCTAAAGATACAATTTACATCTATTTTGTAATGTTAAAAAGGTCAAGTCAGTGCCCCAATGTCACAAGATACAATTGCTGAATTCTCTAGGGATGAATCCTGGCTTAGGTGACGGAAGAGCTAGGACCAGCACTGGGCATCTGTGTGCTGTCAGTCTGCTTTGACCTTGCTTCACAGATGTGTATTTTATTTTCTTGCAGTGCAATCAAACATGTCTGTTCATTAGCACTGAACACCCTCTGCTCTTAGCTGTCTAAATGGTTTTTAAAAATCGCAAGGGACTACCCCCACTGCACCATTACTCCAAGTGCTGCCTCCCTGACAAGTATCTCACTGGCCTCTTCATAGTTCTTTTGCAAATACCAGTTGAAACAAAAGAATCCTTCACTGGCTTTAAGCTATCTGCTCTAAAGGATGCTAAGGTGTCCTATTGCTTCCCAGGCAATATCTGCCACAGTGCGCTGAAATGACACTGAATTTAAGTATGGAAGCAGAAATTCACTCTTCCTTTCCAGGTATAGTTTTATTTTGTGTTGGCAGACTTTAAGTTGCTAATCCCTTCCTTCTGGTGTTCCTACCATTTGGGATGGGCCAAACTGTTCTCCAGTAAAAATAAAAATGATAAGGCTGCTGTCAATGCCTTTCTATACTTCTCTCTGCTCTCCCCTCCTGCCCAGGACATGCTGTAGATGTGAAGAGTTTCTACAGATGGCTTATGTGAGTTATGGATGTAACAACCTCTCTAATACCCTCCAGATCTATTCTCTGGCTCACCTAGATCATAGCCCTGGCTGAAGCGTACCAGAACTCCTTGTTGGCTTGTGTGCCCACCAAAGAAAAATCAACCATGTGTAGGGAGAGGAAGGAGAAAGGGAGAGGCAAAAGCCGATTCCTGCTTTTACTCCTGCCAATATATTTTTCATAGTGACTCTCACCTATAAAATGATGCCAGAGGAGTTCTCAGGAAACGTAGAGAAGGTATTTTTCCCTCTAGTCTCAGAGGATAGGTAACTGCTTTAGCAAGAAGGACATGGAGCAGTTCTGGTCTCTCAAGTGTTCTTGCTGGCACTACCAGCCCATGCTGGTATCTGGGGAGGTGCTCCTGAGAGCTGTCATCCTTAGCGAGTCACGAAAGGTACGCAAGCTAAATTGATGGGGCAGGGTGTGCTGTGGGGAGGACAGAGAGGCAGAAGTAAGATCCTCAGGTTGATTAATCAGCTGGGAGAGAAGCTGACTTCTCAGCAACTGAGATACTAATTAAAATGCTCATTTGCATTTTAAAACACAGCTCAGGATATGATCTACATACTGCTATGAGGTTTTGATTAGTACCTTACCTTGCAAGTTGGGACTGAGTCTTGTGGTGCCCCGGTGATTCTTCCAGTCTTTCTTAGAGTGGGCCACCATTCTGGAATTGCTTATCAATTCACAAAATATTGAACACTTGACACACATTTTCTAGTGCATGTGTTTTTTCTGCCTCTTTATGAGTTGACATATTTTCATCCTAGTCATCATCAGTTCTTTTCTTATGAAGGCAAATTAAATAAACCAAAGGTGAAGGACAGAAGAGTAGGATAATGGCAACAGTTAGCAGAGCAGAGGGGTTAATAAAAACTAAATGCTTTAAGGCAAAACTACAAAATGGTGAGGGCAGTAGCAACAGATTTTTGGTACACAAACCCACGGTGACTGTGTTTTACAGTATAACAGGGTATTACTGTGTTATTACAGAACTTGGGCAACTGTTTGGTCCCCAGACCAAAACACTCCTGGGCATCCACAGGAGAAGCTTCTGGGCACGGATCCATGGGAGCTTTGTGTTCTGATTTGAATGTCATAATTGATTTTAGGTTTTTCTGGGGTTGTCTGGTACTTGTGAGTAAGCCTTACAAAACCTCGTCACTGGCAATTTGTCAAAATGGAGTTGGGATCTCAGGCCTTCACCAGCAGGGACAAATCTTACAATAACCCCTTTCTAATTAGTAAATGAAAAATCTTCTTTGATACTCTTTAAATTTTCCTCTTATGTTTCTATTGATAGGATTTAGTTCATTTCATAATCATCAGTGCTGGCAAATCAGGTCCCCAAATCTACTAGGAACTTAAAGATGCACTTATGTTGAAAAGAAAAAAGGCAGGAAATTCTATTCTCCCAAATTAATCTGAATAATAAGAAATCAAAGGAGTATCCTACCCACTTAAAAAAAAGAAAAGAAAATAGACAATATTTTCATTGGATCTCTGGTCAACAAATAAAGGTAAAACTGACATATTTTTTTGTACAAAGCTGATCATGCTCTTTCATATGCTTACAAAGTTAGGTGTAATAAAAGGGGCCCAGGTTGTTATGTATTTGTACCGAAAAAAGAGTTTTACGTTGAAATCATGAAAAAACCTAAAAACACAGAGAAGAGTTCAGTAAGGTGACAAGTGTGTCCTTCAGCTGGAGCATTTCTAAGGAATGACAGTCAATACCTTGGGCCCTATGTATCTACAGTGCTGAAAAGATCAAATTGAGCATCAAATGTACTATAACACAGTCTCTTTTCTGTGAATGTAATCGGTATTTTTGCAATTATGAAAACTCATGATATTATTCTTATTTTGTTAAGTGTCTTATCAAAATTTACATACTTTTCTTTTTTGATTTATGTCAGTCACAACTCTAAGAGTTCTATTTATCTCCAAATTGATCCAACAGATGCCCGAAGATTGGAGACATTTTGATTCTGACAAGTTTAAAAGATGTCTGTCTTTGAATAATTTTCCTAGCAAATAGTTGCTGGGAAATGAACTTCCATCAAAAGCAGAACAATAATCTGTTCGCCCTTTGTGATGTGAACCACACATTTAGCTCCTTGAAAGAAAGTCCTCACAGTAAATAATGATTTACTTGTTTATAAGTCACTGCTTGAAATATATTGTTGGATACAGAAGCAAAAAGGAAAGAAGAATATGAAAGGAAAGCTGTTAATACCTTTTACTGACTGTTTTTCAGTTTCATTATCTTGATGTTATACCTCTTTTCCTTTGGTTGTTGACCTTGTAACTATCTGATGGAAATACTTATTCTTTATGGTAGATTTTGTTTATATCTTACAGACTGTCACATGCTTTTATAGACCAGCACTTCAGACAAAATAAAAAAATCTCTGAGCTTTTAAAAGAATTATTTAATAAGACCAGGCAGACCTTTCACGGCTACTTTGAGATGTTTTCTTCCAGTTAGACAATATTCCTTGTACTTTATATGTTCTACTATGTGCCTATGAACAGTCATTCAACCATAGAAGAAAAGAGACCAAAAGGTCATTTCAAATTTACCTTCATTTATGAGTCGAGTACTGAGGGAATCAGAATACAAGTGTGTATGAGACCACTCTCCTGATGAATGAACTGTTGTCCTGGGTACCAATTATTTCTCTTGGGTAGAAAATAAACTCTTGAAAGAGTGATATTGAAATCATCTTTTCCTATTAGGATCTGCAGCAAAGTCAATGCACTTTCACTCAAAGATATATCAAAGCTGTCAAGGGGTCTAAGGTATCAGTATTGATTCCTGCACAAAGTTCTGGTTCTTCTGAGATCAACTGAAAAAATCCAGTTGATCTCAATGAGGCCAAGATTTCATTGCTTATCTTTCCTTATTAATAGCAAGAGTAAATTTCAGACAGTCTCATTAAAATAACCTGATATTATATTACATAGAAGGGTTTTCTTACCACTCATAATAAATAGTGGGAATAGAAGGGCAACAGAAAAGGTAGAAGTAATATGAATGTGAACAGGGATAGGACCTGAGATTTCAAATATTAAGAGGTTATTAGTCCTTTTCACCCTCAGAGATATTAATGTTCCCTGGCTTTAGTTCTCAAAGAACCCATTTTCTATTACTGCATTCTTTTCCAGAATTAAGTTCAAATTTCCATGGGAAATATAAAAGGGATCAAGACTTATCTATATAACAATTTATAAGGCCTTTATTCACCAACAGCAGTTTTCTCTTTTGCTCTCAGATATTCACACAACATCTGAATGCCTTGAAAATGTTAATGAATTTATGCTATAGCCTCCTGGAGATTTAGAGGAGAAATATTATTTCTATTTTACAGCTGGAGAATGGAGACCTTGTGATGTGCCTGAGGTCTCTCACTGGATTTTTCAAACTCTGTATTTAAACCACAACAGTTTCTTAGCTTCTGATTATTTTTGCTTTGGGGATTCTAGCTTATTTAAGTTCTGTTCTCTTGAACACTTTTCTCTAGGCCAAATCCATGCAAAACTGATTCTTAACCTCAACAAATGTCTGGAAAAACCCTTTTCCAGAAGAATGCTAGAGGTTTTACTGGCTGCTGTAACTTGTGAGGTAACAAAAAGAGAGGCAAGAAACAGACTCTGAAGGATCTCAAAACTTCATTGAAAACTTAATAAATGTCTACAGACTTAGACTTAACAGATTTCTTCATCTTAATGTTGCCTGTGATAGAGTTGCTAGTAGTTCTTCGAACTGAACTTAAGTTATATTGTTTGCGCTATTAAAGTTATCGTTATTTTGCCACTTTTTTTTCCCTGAAGCTCTCTCCTTCTTAATTAACTGTGATGGGTTTTTGGGCTACTTTTACATATAGCTTTCATTTTATGAGGGCTGAATTGCATTGTCATGATGCCTTTCGCTTTGCAGTGAGTCTACACACCTCACAAATATGTCTTGATTTAAAGACTTAAGAATGTAAGTGGCTGTTTCGTCTGCATTCTGTTTTGTAAGGAGGACAGGAACAGCCAGGTTTGCTGTGCTACTGCAAGGAGTAAGCTCCATTATGGGATACTACATGCTGCTGTGGTAAGACTGCTTCCAGTTCCCAGCTGTTTTGCTAAGGGTTATCTAAGTGTGCTATACTTACATATACTTACACATACTAGCATTTAGTAAGTGTTTTATTTGCTTTATAATTAACTGTATCAAGCTAAGTTTTTTTTAACTAGAGATTTACTCTTTCCCTAGGATCTACTTTGCACAAACCTGGTAGAATTCAGTTATGCCTTCGTATAGGTGTTTATACAAAGATAGTTTATTCTGTATGACAGAACACACTTATGAGTTTTGAAACCTCTATAATACAGAAACCTGCATCCTAAAAGAACCAGCACACCTTCTCCCTGAGTACATTGAAAGCCAGCATGGTCATAAAGTGTTCTCCAGGCCTTACAAGGTGAGACATGGAGTAAAATGAAGTGAGAGGAATGAAATTACTGGAAAGTTTCTTGATTCAGGAAGGATCACTACACACTACAGTGGACTCCTTTCCACCACTCTTGGCTTGGGGAACTATAGAATGGAAACTTTGGATTGAGCCTTGGGGAAGAAGACTGAGGAAAAACCCACAGAGCAGAAGTCTTCTTCCCATAAAATTGCTGCTGTAAATAATATCTGGCTTTGATTCTCCTTTTACTTACACCCATTTCATATTATGGAAGTACTACCGACATATTGAATCTGTTACTGACTTCTTTAGGAATAACTGAAGTTAGAGTTGTGTTCATTATATTTTTGTATGAAGCAGCCTATCAGTGATAAGGCTGAAGGACAGAGTGAACTTATTCTGTGGTTTTCCTAGTTTATTCAATGTAAAGAATCTTGGACATCTAGAAAGTGGAAAATTCTGGACACCATCAGTGTTTATTGGTGCAATGCAATATCTGCCTTTCAGCAACCTGAACTGTCTTCAAAATAGGCCCTGCTTTGAGAAGGTGTTTGGATCAAATGGTTTCCAGGTGTTTCTTCTAAACTGAATTGTTCAGTGATTCTGTGTTTCTACTCACTGTTGTCTTGGTTTGAAAAGACAGGTGTCTGCTAAGGAGGGCAGGAGCCTCCCTTGAAATGGAAAATGTAAAGCCCCTCCCTCCGAATTATTAGAATTTTGAAATTAAGGGGCTCTCAGGCAAAGATATGGGAATAGGAATAACAGTTCTTTACTAGAAAAATTAAAAATACAAATGCAATAGTACAAAAAAAACCCCCGGAAACCCCACTGACAGAGTCAGAAGACAACCTGACAGCCTGTTGGTCAGGGTGTTGGTAGCAGTCCGATTAAATGGTGGCTGCAGTCCTCCTGGAGTGGCAGATGTGGTTCTGTTGAAGCAGTGATCCTGCAGAAGGGTGAGGTTTTCCTCTGGGAATCCGGTAGAGAAGAAAGCTGCTCCCCCGGGAATCCAGTGGGAAAAGGCTGCTCCTCTGGGGATCCAGTGGAAGAGGCTGCTTGTGGTGTTCCAAACCTTATCTTATATCCAGGATGAAATGCTTGGTTCTTCCCATCTGAGCATCCCATCTCACAATGGGATGATGTAATTTTATCAGTCATGCGGTGAGACTAGATGGCCCATTAACAGAAGATGTCCCCCTGGAGGGAGGATGGGTCATACAAGAGATAAAGAACTGTGCCCCACCTGGTGTCAACAGCTGGNCAACAGCTGGCCCATTAACAGAAGATAGCCCCATGAGTTTATCAGGGATGAGTCATGAAGGCGATGGGCGAACACTGTCCCACCGGTTTTAACAGCTTGTGAAGACGGCGATAGAATACATACTTTTGGGCACATCTTACATTGTAACCTAGGACATCTGTTCACTGTAAAGCTATAACTGTACAGAATCATGTCCGTGGCATTCCACGTGCCCATGTTTCCCAGTGCTTCCAGTTCCAGAACTAATTTCTGGAAGTTTCCAGGTCAGGCTCTGCACTAGTCATGCTCTACACCTGAGTTAATGCACCCCGAGCAATACGGTAGTGACATTGTCACCTTCTTTTGCTTCCACCAGCATCTCTCACTTTACCACCAAATCCTTGAAGTCTGATACAAGGCATAACCATAGAATCATAGAATATCCTGAGTTGGAAGGGACTCACAAGGATCACAAGTCCAACTCCTGTTAATAAATTAATAAACCAAACCTCACATGTAGTTACTAAGTCTGGAGGTCACTGGTTCTCTGCACATTGTTTTCTTACAGACTCTTTGTTCTGGGAAAGAATTTCAAGTCTGCACATCCTTCATGAAGCCAAGTAAAGTTCTGGACAGATTATTAGTTCAGACAGGTTTTGATATGAAAACCATAACACTAATACCAGACCCAAGATAGTTGAAGAAGCAGGTCATCTGTGAGTCAGCCAGTGTCCACTGTACAGTTAATCTGCCCAAGGAGGTGAGTGCTGCTTACTGACATTTGCAAGATTTGCAAGTCCACTGGCAGTCACTGAATGAAAATGAAGCTATTTGGTTTAATAATGCATATGTAAAAATATTAAACATTCAGGACAATTATATTAGGAAACTGTCATAATAAATTTCATTTATTTTGCTCATTTTGGAATAGTTCAAACAGTATATTTCTCACTGTGGTGAAAGATGATAAACAGAGGAACTGAGCTGAGGGTAAATCACTCATAAATCCACCTTTCAAGCAAGGTGAGATGTCATTAATTCAGGCACTGGAACAAGTAAGATCATTAAATATTATGACACATTTCATCCAATTCCTACACAAAATAATTTTCTTAACATTGTTTTTGTAAAGGAAATTAGTATCAGTCAAACACGGACATGCACAATTCTAATTATGTATTCTGCCAATATCATAAAACCAATATGTTTGGTGCCTTAGCTAGTATGTATCCAAAGTGTGTCAGAAATATTTGGACTCACTTTTATAAGAATAACCCATTTTCCAACAGCAGATAACCCATGGCCTATTTCTGTCATATATGACTCAGGGGGCTTATTGCCCTAAAAGAGATGAAGATGCCTAAGTAATATAGGGCGAAAGGTGGATAGGTAAGCCAGAGGAAGCAAATTATACCATTCCACTGAGGGCTGGACCCGGCTGCAACCACCTTTGGTTCTCCTACAAGGCAGTGAGAGTCTTCAGCATGATGATATTGCTTGGGAATTGATACTGATCTGAGATTATTTTGATCTGATGCCGATGAAGATATGCAGAGCAATTCAAGCTATCATTGCTTTAAGCACATATAGAATCCTGTCAGGTTTTTGAACACGGTGGAGGGTAGAATTAGGGAGCAAATAATTGAAAATGTAAGAGGAAAGAGAAAATGCTACAGAATTCTTTACACAAAATGTAGTGTCCCTTTCCAGAAATAATGTTAGTGTCATATTGCTATGATCAATGTTTTAAAGGTTGATAAGTACTAAGAATGTGATTACTAAACCTGAAGAGAAGACCTGTTTTTCTTTGACCTGTACACAGCCCAGATGTTTCTAATGTGCTTTGTTACATTATTATTACTTGAGAAGTGTGTGAACATATCTATTTATTAATTTATCTACTTGGTCAGCTTATTAACTTTTTTATATAATTTCCCCCTTCATGTTTGAGGAATCATTTAGAAAGGTCCTAAATCAAATAAATTCTTTAACTGAGCAATCTTTCACATACTTTTGTGAGGATTTATGGGATCTATCTAGGTAAAAATGAACTTTTTCTGTAACCACTGGGAGAACTGGGCTATGAATTACCAATAAACCAGTGTGCCAGTTAAAGCACAGATTTGATCTAGCCTACAATTATCCATACTATTTAACTGTTAATACTAGAAAGAAATAAGTCCTATATTAGAGTTTTGGCATATTTACACTACCTGGGATAATACTGAGAAGCCATTCATAGGATAGCATGGGCCAAAGACCATTCCCTTCATGGGTGAGGCCACACAGTTTAGAGTGGTAAGGGTTCCTGGCTGTACACCATGACCTCGACTGCCTTATTTTCTCTCAGCCTGGCAACAAAAAGTTCCCGGTGCATGTCTGGGCAGTGCACTGACTCACAGCCACGCTGCTGAGGCAGAAGGTCAGATTGGAAGCTGCAAGGGTTAAACAGTAAGGTTCAGCCACACCTGAGGGTGAGTCAGGCAGGAGATGTTTGCAATAAAAAAAGAGAAAATGGGCTTGATAACAATCAATCTTAGATATTTCTGAATCATTTGGCCACTCTCCTGTGCCAGCTCAGTACTGGATTGTAATACTTATAATGGCCATGGGATGGGATTGCATGAGCAAACGATCCTTGCTCCAGGAATGATGGTACAACCTCTTTCTATGGACAACTCCCAGAAACTAGAAAGAGAGCTAGGAAGAGTCTTTACCTCCTGAAAATGCTGGTAGCTCTTGATCAGATCTTCTAATCCTGATATCTGATAGTATAAAATCACAGAATGGTTAGGGTTGGAAGGGACCTTAAAAATCATCTAGTTCCAACTCCCCTTCCATGAGCAAGAACACTTGCCACTAGACCAGGTACTCAGAGCCCTATCCAGCCTGGCCCTGAACTCCTCCAGGGATGGGAAGTCCACAACCTCGCAGGGCAACCTGGTCCAGTGTCTCACCGCTCTTATAGTAAAGAATTTCTTCTTAATAGCAAATCTAAACCTACCCTCCTTCATTTTAAAGCCATTTTCCCTTGTCCTATCACCACATGACCTTGTGAAAAGCCCCTCCCCAATCTTCTTGTAAGCCCCCTTTAGGTATGGAAGGAGGTACTTCTATGACAAGATGACTTGCTTAAGGGTGAGGTGACCTTTTTAAGGCACTTTAATAAAGCCTTTGAAGCTGTCTCCCAAAGTATTCGCCTGGAGAAACTAACTGCTCGTGACTTGGAGAAGTGCACTGTTTCCTTGGTGAAAAATAGTGTGGCCAGCAGGACCAGGGCAGTGATTGTCCCCCTGTACTCAGCACTGGTGAGGCCACACCTGAAATCCTGTGTTCAGTTTGGGCCCCCCACTACAAGAATCACATTGAGGTGCTGGAGTGTGTCCAGAGAAGGGCAACAGAGTTGTTGAAAGGTCTGGAGCATAAATCTTATGAGGAGCAGCTGAGAGAGCTGGGGGCATTCAGCTTGGAGAAAAGGAGGCTCAGGGGTGACCTTATTACAGCAACTACCCTTATCTCTACAACTACCTGAAAGGAGGCTGTAGCCAGGTGGAGGCTGAATTTTTCTTGCATGTAATAAGTGACAGGATGAGCGGAAATGGCCTCAAGTAGCGCCAGTGGAGGTTTAGATTGGATATTAGGAAGAATTTCTTCACTGAAATGGTGCTCAACCGTTGGAACAGGGAAGTGTTGGAATCACATCTCTGAGGGGCATTTAAAAGACATACAGATGTGGCATTTAGGGACAGGGTTTAGTGATAGACTTGACAGTGCAGGGTTAATGGCTGGGACTCAGTGTTATTAGAGGTCCTTTCTGACCTAAACAGTTCTCTGATAATTCTGCTCTGGGTGGAATTTCCAATGCAACAGCCCTCTGGCAGCTCCTTTTAGTTCCCAGGGGAAGAAGACATCTACCATTTCCCTGACTAAACCCAGGGCTAACAGCAATGTTGTATTTTCTCTCCATTCTGCCCAAAACAGAATTTTAAGTTAAGGGCCTCTTTTTGTTGTCACATGTAAGTCTAAAAAGAATCCATAACAATCAATGTAAATTTTTCATGTTAATAGAGAGTCTGCACACAGTAAAAGAGAGATAGAAAAAAAGAAGAAAGAAAGGAAAGCAAACAGGACCTTGATTCTACTCACTACAAAACTTAAAAAGAAAAATTGTCCTCACTTCACTCATATGAGAAAACAAAGTGCTCTGACACACACACAATCACCCTCTTACAGCCTTTCTTTCTCTTTTCCTGATGCTGTTAGAGACTTCTGTCTGTAGTCAGTCATCCTTGCTGTAAGTTTCTTTAAATTGTAATTGGGCAGTCCTCCAGATTTTGAGGGACCCCTTTTGCCAGAGGAACTCCTGGGGACATAGCTCCTATTTTTGAAATTGAGGACTGATAAATGAATAGAGGACTGACTACCAATATGATTCTTTGTTCATAGCAGAAATCTTGTTTTACCAGCAACTCTTTTAAAGGAACCCCATTATGAAATATGTATAGTTGTACCTTCATGTTCTTGTATTTAATTTTCTGTCAAAAAAGACTCCAGATTTAAGAATGTCATGGTCTGTGTTTGTGTGTGTGACATTGGGAATTTGAACCTTAGCCTCTTGACCTGCTACCCACCTTCTTAAGGATCACAAACATAAGCACCGTTTGATCCAATTTCCCCAAATCAGCTTAATTTTTCACTCTCTCTCTGTGTATGTGTCTCTTAGTCACATGCAAAAGCCCCACGCTTACCAGCCTGAAAGGACAGGTCAAGGCCTGTTTTATTGACAAGCAGAGCTGGCCTTGGTCACTCTGCTTCTGCGGGCAGCCAGTGTTGCCTGCAGCATGTCTGCCAGCTGGGCAGCCTTTGGAAGTCCTTTGGCTTATGAGCAGAGAGGAGAGGAGGCAGGACTGAAAAGATAAGGAGATGGGACCTACCTGCTTTGGAGAGCAGTGGAGCTGCCTAGTAGTACTTCCAGCTGTCCTTTGGACAGCAGAAGAGTATGTATCTAAAGTGTTCTTTGTTTTGTAGCCCACTCCCTAAGCTCAGCCCCCTCCCCCTCACGTCAGGGACTTTCTGGGAGAGTCAGGAGAAGCAGTGTTAGCCCAAAGTGATCATAGCCAAATTCAACCACGTGCATCAGTCGGCTGACTGGGGCAGGACAGTGAGGTTTGCATCCATGGGCAGGGCTAGCCTTCACCATCTGTGCCACATGCCCTTGAATGGTTGGAAAACTGCTGGCTTTGAGCTTTTCCTCTCTTCTGGTGGGGTATCATGGTCACTGGGTAATGTCTGATCTCTGTGGTATCATAACCTTCTCTCTTTGCCTAAGTTTTGGCCTCTGGGTTGACAAATCATGACTGTTTTTGAACTCTTGTTACAGCAAAGTTGCATCAGCTCACCTCTGCTGGCTTCTTGCACTCTGCTAGGGAAAAGTTCAGCAAGAGCTGGCACTATCTTTCCAGCCTAGGTTTGAACCTTATTTTAAATACAAATATCTCTCCTTTTCAGAATAGTCAGGAAAGATAGGGTCATCTTTATACCTGATATCTCAAGCAAAACAGTGGGTAAATATCAAAGATGTTAAGGCAAGGCAAACATACCCCTTTTATGTTTGTGGGCCACACTAATGATACAGGGTGAAATTTACCCTCTTATCAAAGGTCAACACAAACCTAGGCACTACTTCAAAGGTGCATTGATCCTGTAACTGGCTCCTGGCACTGAGCTGGATTTCACCAAACTCTAAAACTTATGAGAACTGATAGATTTTATATATCTATGTAAAAAATAATAGTGTGTGTTCAGATACAGACATACTTAGCAATCCACAGGAGTTATCTTGGTTTTGCTGGGACAATGTATGTTTACTTTATCTTGTGTTCACATATTTTGGACAATATTTCCTAGTCAGCTGTCCCGTCCTCCCACTTAATCACTCAAAACATCCATATTCTTTGCAAATACACAATATTTACTCTAGCTTTTTTGTTTACCAAGAAGAAGCTGACAATCCAGTGACTGAGTGCTTAGTACTGCAGGTACTAAGCACAAACTGCTTGGTTTGAAGTGGAAAGCAAGAAGTGAAGGCTCTGTTAAAGCCATTCTTTCAGGCCTTAGTGAATAATAATAATAACTATCCAACGTTTCCTACCACATTCAGCCATTGCTCCAGATACCAAAAAGATCTTGTAGACAGGGAAAATAGGAAAGTCAAGGGAGAGAGCAGCAAAGTCAATGTAAGAGCAGGTAAAAAACTGGTGTCTTTTTGTTAGTGGTCATACGCATAAATGCATTGCTGCAGAGGAGGCATGGGATTTTTGTGTGTTTCTATTGTGGTCATACTGGCTGTGAACATATTAATTGTAAATACTTTAGGAGAAGATATGGCATTGCACTTGGGTTTTTTTCTTTCTTTTGTATTTTCTTTCTGTGGTTGTATTTGAGCAGGGTGTGCCAATATTTGCACTCTGAGGAACAGCATCAGAACGCCTGGTATTCACATCTACGAGCAAAAATAATGACAGCACTTCAGCTGCTTCACAGTAGCTTCATGTGCATTAGTCATTGGTCCCTGTGTGCCTTAATTATAGACTGCCTTAACACTGCAAATACAGGACATAAAAAAAAGCTTTACAAAAGTTGTTTTGATATCTCTTTTTTACTTGCTAGGCTAATGGACAAGATGTTTTAAATACAGATCCATGCTTGAAGTTGTCCTTTTCTTGGAATGTGACTATGGCAGTTAATATGATTACAGTAATATCAGATGAGATGGATTAGGAGGTACTTAGCTCAGGATAGGTAAACCTACCTGGTAATGTGCTCTTCCTTTAGTTCTGAGAAAATCAGACTTTTTTTTGATTCACAGGAGTAAGATGTTAAGAGCCTTTTTATAGCTGAGCTGTATTTTTTAACCTGAGTTGTTCTAAAAATATAATCAAGGGCAGCTAAATCCCATGTGCTGTGGCTCACTGTACAAGTTATAATGTGTTAAACTGTTATATTCATGAGATTATGTCAGAATTCTCTTGTTCTGTCATGTACATGATTGCTTTGGGGGCTCCAGGAGGTCAAACTCTGACAGTGTCAAGCATAATTATCTTCTGAATATATTCACACCCTCTGCAAAAGCCAATGTTTGTTTGGTTTTGCCTTATTTAAGAGTGTACTCATTAGTGTACAACCTTTAATGAGGCTTTCTAAGCTTCAACTGAATGACTAAAATCTGTAAGAAACACAGATTCTCTGAAGACGGTATTATGACATAAAACACATTGAATACAAATTTTGTCTTTCCATAAAAAATTCAAGACATAATGTTTATTTTTGCACATTGATGCAGCTATCTGTATGTGTTGGGGCCCATGGTGGTAAACACATTAACTTGTTTTTATGAATTAGTACTTTTATGCATATAGAATAAACTAATAATCCCCCACTTTATAATGAATTTGAAGCTTATAAAATGTGACAGCTACTGATGTTCTCCATCAGTAGACTGGAATGGTAGGTCCCAATATAGTGAGTACTATTTGGGTGGCAGGTTTGCATAGTGAAAATGTGAAATATTAATAGCATCACTGAAGAATTAATACTGTAATGAGTGGGACAGGTGGAAACACTGTGTCTATAAGCAGAAGACCAGGGCACACAGCCAAACAGAACTGAGTTTGGTAAACTAATAAGTTGTCACCCGTCCATTGAATCAACATAACTGACCTTGTGTTTGCTTCAGCTTTGGGGAAAATCATATTAATGTCAAGCTCTTTGACTGATATATTGTCCACCAACCGTAGAAATACTGTTTCACTCTGAAATTCTAATAATTCTTTCTCTGTTATCACAGTAAACTTATGTTAATAACTATACAGAATCACAGAATTGTTAGGATTGGAACGGACTTCTGGAGATTATCCAGTCTGACCCCCCTGCCAAGGCAGGGTCAGCTGGAGCAGGTTACACAGGAACACATCCAGGTGAGTTTGGAATTTCTCCAGTGAGGGAGACTTCATGACATGCCTGGTCAGCCTTTTCCAGTGCTGTGCCACCCTCAATGTAAAGAAGTTCTTCTTTGTGTTGAAGCAAAGCTTCTTGCTTTAGTTTATGACCGTTGCTCCTTGTCCTGTGACTGGGCAGCACCGAAAAAGTCTGGCACCATTGTCTTGTCACCTGCCTTTTAGATATTTGTAAGCGTTAAGGAGATGTATCAGCAACTCTCCTCAGTCTCATATCATCATCGAGCCTGATGAAGGTACCTTATCCCTTCATCCAGGTCATTGCTAAACAAGTTGAACAAGACTAGACCCAGTATTGATCTCTGGGGAATGCCACAGACTGCAGGCCTCCAGCTGGGTTCTATTCCACTGGTCACAATCCTCTGAGCTCTGTCACTTCAGGCAGATGTACCTCACTCTCCATCCATCTAACCCATATTTCCTAAGCTTGCCTGCAAGGATGTTGTGTGAGATAGTGTCAAAAGCCTTGCTGGAGTCAAGGTAGACAGCATCCACTGCTCTCCCCTCACTGACCCATCCTGCCAAGTCATCATGGAAGGCTCTCAGATTGGTCAAGCATGCTTCCTCCTTGGTGAACCCATGCTAACTACTCCTGAAGATCTTTTCTTCTACATGCCTGGTGATAAACTAAATAAATAACATCTTTGTGCTGACACATTTACTTGCTACTGTGTAGTAGCTTGATTCTGGCAGATCTTTGTTCCTTGCACTGAGAGGAAAGCACAGCTATTTTGAGGCATCTTTTCAGCTCATGCTTCAGTGGATACTACACAAAATGTTATTTGTGGAAAACCATAGCAATATCTCTTATTTATTTTGAGCCCAACGAATTCTATAAGTTCTGCTCAGTGTTCACCCCATTGTCAATCCTTTCACAAAAATATGATTTTAAAAATTAAATATATTTCTCAAAAGCAAACTTCTGACAGCTAATGATGAGACGAAAAAATTAAGTTCCTATACATATTGATAAAATTAAATAAAATATAATAAAAGAAAACAAAACAATTATAAAAAATGGCATTGCAGTTTTCAGTAGAATAAAAATTTAGCACTATATGAAATGCTGAAATGGTACCGGTATATGAAGAAAAGTCAATTACAAAAGTCATGTAAACCACATACTCATTTCTGACTTCCATCTAACTGCTGACATTCCCTTAGAAATCAAAAGGGAAAAAGTCAATAAGAACCCTTTCCCTATCAGTAAAGAATAGTCATATCTGGGAAACACATGTAAATGCCTATGAAAGATCAGCAGAATTAAGGAATGTGGGAACTGGGCCACATAAGGATGAGAAGAGTGAGTAGGGAAGGATCAGGTCCCTCTGGGTAGGAATGAGCAGAGTGGGCCGAGCAGGGAGGATGGAGAGCAGCACCCTGACTGGGTGGGACATGGTTTCTAGGAGAGCTGGTGGGAGCAGGGAGGGCTGGTTTTAGTGAACCATGCAAATTTTTCTCTAGTGAAACCCCCTGTAAATATATGAGGTATGTTTGTCACGTGATCAGAAATCTGAATGATCATAGCTAGATATTTGGAAAATAGAAAACCATTTGGCTTAATAAAAAGTTTGGAAAATATTTGCCTTCAGAATTGGGGTAAAAGTGTGATGTACAGACCTCCCTCTCTCTTCCAGTTTCCACTATCACATATAATTTTTTGTATTTACTTCAACAGAAGGAGATTTCTTTAAAAGTTAAAAAAAAAAAAAGGTGTTTGCACAGAGTTTTGGCTTGTTAGTTGTCTGCCTGCCCAGAAAGTACTGCTCACTTTCCTCTTCCTTTCCATAAGTGAAAATATTAGTCTTCAGCTGGGGTTACCTAACTATTATTTCAGCTAAATGTGAAGTGTTTTGTCCTTCTGCTCCTCTCTGCTGATGCCCATTCAGGGAGTTCTGTTAGCTTTGCAGCTTTCCCAAAGGATGAAATGCAGGGGGCTATGGCATGGGGAGCTGTAACTCTCATCAGTAACAGAAGAGAAAAATGAAGATAGCCACTGGAAAAACTCAATTTCATGAACATATCTTTTCTGTTTTGATGCAAATAACCTTAATGAAAAATTGCTGGCTAGCTCACCACTCAAGTCTTCTCTAAACCTGTCAGATATTCCATTTTAGTTATTTACCTCTGGTAGAATCACTGAATCATTTAGATTGGAAAAGACTTTCAAGACCATCAAGTCCAATCATAAGGCTAACACTGCCACAACAGGTTGGAAGCTAAGTCTCTTCAAAGTTTAGCTTTTATATTAAATTATGTTTTTTAATGTTAGAATGCCCCTTGACTCACTAGTATAGGGATGCCTCAAGAGCAGCAAATTATTGTAATGCAGTAGTAAGGTTTTGTGACATTTGCCAGTTTATCTGTGGTTATGTCAGGAAGAGACACAATACCTGTTTTCCTCTTCTGAGTAATTACTTTTTGCATTGCATCTCATGCTTCACTCACTCATTAATCTCTGAGTTTCCTGAGATGACAGATCAAGAGGCTTCTATGCTCTGTTTGGAATTTAAGTATTCCAGATATTCAGATGGTGTATAGACACCTACTCACACATGGATGTATGGGTGCTTGTATGGCTGTACTTCCATATAACAGAACAGCAAATCTCTCCATAGAGATTCCAGTTGATTAACTTCTTGTCAAATATTTGACCTTCTTCTGTTTTTCAGAACATTATACCTAAAATTGCTGCAGTTAGGGCTTTAGAATAATTCATTTTTAAATCTTGCTTTCATATATACGCACTTAAAATTTCAATCACAGTAATAGGTATTCTTACAGCACTGTTCAGAGATGCATCAGATATTTTCATTTAAAAAAAATAGCAAAAGAAAATAAAGGCTCATCTAAAAAGAGTTTATTGGTTAAGCTTCAGTATGAGATGTCCTGTTGATCATCAATGTTGTCCATTTAATATCAATATTGGAGATGACCATTACAGTACGTGAAATAACTCTTCTGTCTTCTCTGACTTCATGTCATACATAAATTTTCTCCAAAAGTCATTTCTAAGGTTAACATAAGAAATTTTCCCTAAAAATGTTAAATAACATGTCTCATATTTTCCTTTCTGTATCATCTCTCTTTTTTCTCTCTCTGATTTTTTACTGAGTTTACTAATTCAATTTTAATAGGAATAATTTTCAGTCAAAACTCTAGTTAATTCTATCCACTGGGGGCATTTTTAGAGAAAATGTTCCTAAGGACAAAAGTCAATACTTACATTACTGAGGAGAGAAAATGGGCTGAAATGGAGGTGGGAAAATAAGAAAACAATTATCAACTAAGAAAGGCCATTGCATGAAAGGATGGTAGAGGTTCACTCCCCTTTGGGAGAAAGGAGAGTCAGAAGAGAAAAACATGAACACGAACAGGCCCGTAAGAACCCGTAAAGCAATTTGCGGTTAAAAAGAGGCTATGGCTCACAGCTGAAGTATCCAAAGGCTAAAATTAGTAATAGAGCAGAGGCATGACTGTGAGCATAGTGCCAGAGATGTACTGCAGCGAGAAGAGCAACTGAAACTCCAAAGAGCTGCAGAAGTGTTTTGCTTGAATTCTGTTTTCTCCTGGAGTGAGAGAGCTTTCCCTGCTTTGAGCAAAAGAAAAATCAGAATGAATCATCAGCAAATAGCAAATCAACCTCACGAGGGAAATGGGAAATCAAGAGACAGACAACTTGATACTAAAATAATAAACAGTCTTATTCCTGCACTAGACTTTTTTTGTAGAATCCTCTTTATCCTCATAGCAGACTAACTTCCTTAGTTCTGTACTTCTAAGGAAGCAGCAGTGATGCTTTAGACTTTAATTCAAGGTTACTTCATATATGCAGTGCAAATTTTGGGGAGCAACAGATCAATATTGTCAGTGCCTTGTCTTCCCTATTAGAAAATAATTTTGTTAGGAAGGTGATGAAGCAATTGAAGGAACATATTCATCGAATCACAGACACATATGATTTAGATAAGAAAAGAATAATTTTTTCTTAAAGAAACAAGCACATCTGGTTACATACTGTGACTGGGCAAAGGCACGTATCATCCTGTGGTTTTGAAGATACCAAGGAAGATTTAAGCTCTAATTCTGTAAATCTATGTCAGACTACTATAAATTTAGAAGTAATTTGCTTTGATAACTAACTGGAAAATTAATGTCATTCCTAACAAGAAGGAGCATGTTTATAATATAAACGTGCTGTGATAAAATGCCCTAAGAACTAAATATCCTGGAAAGAATTTTAATTCTTATAAAGATAAGTGATTGAAGGAATGCTAATTCTCTTTTTACTAGGAATGATGAGGAATGACTCTGCACTACAGCTACATACCAAATGTCTTGAAGAGACTTATTTTTACAGGAAAGTTTATGAACTTTTTGGTTTTTTTTCAAATGTGTTAATACACTTTAGTAAGTAAAGACACATAAGGAAAATGAATATTACATTGTGAAACATGGCCCCACAATTTTATAAAGAACTGTTATGAATAAAACACTGGAACATGCCTAGCAGTGCTGGAATCATTGCAATCAGATGTTAGGCAGGCAAAAGAACTCAGAAGAAGAAAGGGATGTCAGTAATTTGGTGATCAGTAAGTGTTTCCAGAATTACAAATGGAAATAATTCAGTTTACAATAATGATTTTTAAAAAGCAATAAAAATGAAGCATTTCTGAGGGATAGAAACCAGTTTCACACTAATGATGTCAGAAAAAAGATTCTCTGCATTTCAGATAAGTCCACAAGTTTGTAACAAGTAGTTGGGCAAATGAAGGGTAGAACAAAAGAGCTGCTGAGGAGCTTTATCTACTTTTTTGGTCTTGCATTAAAGATGAGGGCAAAACACAAGGACAATTAGGCTGATAACCATGAAAAAATTAAAATTGTCACATTTGGGAAAAAGGAAAAGACTGTGGGTAATATGACATCGACAGATATGCAACCCCTAGGTGATAATTTTATCAATTGTGATAAGATGGTCTTTTTCACAGATGGTCATTTTCAAGGCATTAGACATAATATTTCTTAGTTTTCGAATAGTATCACTGCATGATTGTACAAAACATGGAAAAATGATTTTGGTAAATTTAGAATTTTTTTCCAGGGACTATCTTGTTTTGTTTGAATAAAAGATTTACAAGTTTCAAATACTGATTTTATTTTCTAAATCAGTATTATTCCAGTAATGTACACCATTAAACATAATGGTGTGTACTTGATTAGGAGTTTTCTTTTTGAAGGGGAATTTCCTAAAAATAAGACAATAAGTTTTACAGAAATACAGGGAAAAACCCCAGAATTCTGTAATGTGCACTAGTGGTATATACTGTGGATCTGATATAAATATACAGATATTTAAATATGATACAAGTATTCCAAATAAATCCATTGACATCTTTATAAACTATGGTTTATCCCTAAATATAATTGGTTTCTCGGCCATCAGGGAAATATAAAATCTTCATGAATGTTTTGTCTTCTGTGTAATGAAATTTGGTTTGTGTGATCAGTTTCCTGAAAAACCAGGAAAGGGACCTTTATTCATTCAGTACAAAATCATGTGGCAGTAGCCACATCCCTTAGCTGGGAGCTCTTTGGTCTGACAGTCTGTTCTGAGGAACTCTCAGGGTGTTCTCAGCTCTCAGTTTATGAGCTGTGGCATCCTGAAGGTTGCAGCATTCACCTGCTGCAACCTTCTAACCTGCTAACCTGGCCACAGTGATGTAGGACAGAGCTGGGGCACTGCAGCCCCCATTTGTGACATTAGCCCTGCCCTTCTTGCTCCTTGGGTAGCTATCAGGAACTGCAAATGAAAATCCTGTGCCAAAATTAGGCCCAGTGTTTGCTTTGGTATGAGCCTCTGTATGGTGGGTGTAAGGGTGGAGCTGCCTGATGCTGTGAGATTTCAGAAGGGAAAATGGATATGTAATTGATAAATTTTGAATACTACTGTCCAACCAGTTCCATGACTTCCCATCCTCAGGAACCCAGCAACAAGTGAGAGGCAACTGGAGACTGCTCTTGATATCCAGCAAGATCAGGGAAAAGTGGTTAGTACAACAAGGAAAAACCCTAATTTTGGCAAAATAACCCCAGCTCCAAGTCTAGCCGATTAAGTCAAAAGGCTCTCCCTCTTTGCTGAGGGCAATCAAATACCTTCTGTGCAGAGATCCCAGAATTTTCAAGAGCAGATGGCGTCTTTCTGTATGAAATGTTTAATGATGTGTGCTAATGAAGCTGGCTTTTACACTGTTTTGGGACATAGGGGCCCTTTTCAGGCTCCAGGTACACTTTGTTCTCTTTTATCCAGTGGAAGTCAGTGAATGAAAAGAAGTAAAAGAACTGTTACTTTGCTTGAAGGGAAATTCACTGCAGCCAGGGTGCCAAATAGCTACGTATATGTTAATCAACTCCAAATGTATCTGCAGGAAGAAAATTGTTTAAATGAACTGCATAACTCAACATACCCCCAATTCTCTTTAAGGTTTTCTTCCTTCTGCAGCCATTTACTCTAGGAATGTGTTATTTTATCCCAAAGTGCTCAACAATAACAACCCTTACTGAGCTCTTTTCAGCAAGAGGTCTTTGTGAAGCCCTTGCCAGACCAGCTTCCCACATGCCTGCTTGTAGCTCTCCAGACACTGAGTGGGACATGGGTGACAATCTTTTCTAATGCTTTGTATTAAAGCCATTTGTACAAAATCTTGTAAAGAAAGCTGTAACCTGGCGAAGAGCGGACCAGAGCTCTTCTGTATGGCAGTATCTGCAGGAGCCACAAAGTGACCATTTCCTCCTGGAGAATTCTTCCAGCCTTCCGGAAGAAATGGGCCAGGGAAAACTTTGGAACCAGCTATGGTCATCACAATCTCAGATGTCCTCTTTTGCCCTGTCTCACCTGTGCAGCAAAAGGACAGAGACTCCTGAAGACTCCTGAATTCACCATGCCATGTCATGAAGAATTATCTCAGCTTTGGGTACAAGAGGACTGAAGTAAAATGAGTCAGATAATTTTGTCCTTTTTTAGCTGACAGATTTTTGACTTTTCAACAAGTGTCATAGTTTTATTTTAATGTTTTTAGATACATCTCCAAGGTCTCTCACATAGGTTGACAATAATTCCATTGTTAGTATATGTGGCAATGTTATTATCATAGGTTATCAGTGTTATCAAGCTCTGAGCATCCACAATTAGCCTGAACTCTGAGTACTACTGCAGCTGTCAGGAGGAAGAGCTTAGCAAGGGAAGATATATTTGGGCCTTGTACTGACTTTGTGAAATATTTGAAAACTCCTGCTTTGGGTCTCTGCTTATATGGAGATAGTGGGAAAACTCTTGGTTCACATCGTTCCTTCAGAGCTGAGAATGAGACCCTGAGGCCATGCAATACATCTGAGGGAGAGTCTGCAAGTAAGGGAAGGTGGTTTAGATTCCTCTCTGTGCTCTTTACTAAGGAAGGTTTCCTGCACAGATCTCCTGAAGTAGCAGGTGTTTCTGGTTATTTTGTTGTGTGTCCAAGCATCCCTGTTCAGTTTTTACTTCAGCATGCTGCCATGGCTTCGCTGACAGATGGGAATGACACCACACATGTACCTGGGACATAGGCAAATGGAATTTCATGAGAGACACTAGAGGTATTCATCTTCAGAGCTTTCTTCTTGCTGAATTTCAAAGGCCTGCTGTAAGCAATGAAAGCATTGGAACATTGAACTAAAGGTCAAAATAGGATTCTTTTTGTCTGATAAGAAATACTTAGCAAAGCATAGTTCTCGCACTAAAACTAGATAGATATCAATTACAGATGTATTTTTTAGCTGTTCAATAAATTAAGGATTTTATAACATCACATTTATCATTTTCTCCCAGCATCTTTTACAGTTTTTAGTGAAAACCATGGTGGAGAACAAGATCTTGTCCATGGCGCAGAGTATAATGGCACTGGAATGCTCCTCTTCTCGTGAATAGGGACAGTTATCACTTGGTAGATAGGAAATATGAAACAGATGGATTAATTTCTGGTTTATATCTAAAGTTACTACCTCTTTCTCAAAATTTTTTTTGGCTGCACATGAATCTGAGCAGAGTTTCACATACTAGAAAACACATGGGGAAATTTATGTTTGCATCGACTCTCAGTGGGATTTTGCATATGCACAGAATAATCAAATTATTCATATTCCTTGAACTGGGAGTAGAAATGTAACCTTCCAGAGAGTGAAGGCAGGGAGTTTAGAATATATCTCAAGCTTTACTGTATGCTTTCATTCATCATTGCAGTGCTCTGGGGAAGCCACAGATTCACCTCAGCACATTTCCTTAGAATCCTGAAGATGGAGAATTTCATTTAAACCAGAAAATTCCTACAATTTGTTGTTTTTGTGAGCATTTCCTTTTAAAGCAAGATGTGCACAGATATGCAAAGTATGTAATTTGTGGAAGACATATTACTGTCATCTTTCAGGTGTTATAAGTTCAGAGGTGTCCTGTTCAATCATGTGAAATAAGAAGTGACTGTAAAGCTAATAGAAAAGAGCCATACACTGAAAAATGATCAGCATGCTTCTAAAAAGATCTACATACCTGGTTAATGTGGAGTGGGCTATCAAGTTTGTAATCTCCACAAGATGGCTAGTACCTGCTCAGAAGGCAATGAAACATGTAAGTTGTTTCCCCCAGAGTCACTGTGTCTCTTTCCACTGACTCATTGCTGCAAAGAAATGTACCTATTCCATTCCCTCAGCTGGCTTTAAAAATATTTTGAACAGCCTGTCAGATTAAAACGGTGCAAAGTAGGCAATTTGCACTGAAGTAAACCCCTTCTATTAGACTATTTATGAGGAAATTATGAAAAGTTTTTCCTGGTTCTGTTTCAGATAATTAGAAAAAGAAAGCTGGAAGAAAAAAACCCCAACCCAAACCACCAAAAGGTACTAATGCTGGTGCCAAGAAAAAGAAAGCTGGAAGAAAAAAACCCCAACCCAAACCACCATAAGATACTAATGCTGATGCCAGATTTCAAGACTATGTCTTAAAAATTATGCACAAAAATGTATCACAAAAAGAACACAGGCTATTTCTTTGTTTTCTGTGCTGGTTTTCAGTATAAATTTATGATTTACTGTCATAGTATTACCACCCCTCTCAAGACTTTTTCTCCCACAAAAGTTTGCATAGCAATTTTTAACACCTCTATACTGTGTGATTGAAGTCACAATTTTTTTTTTAATTGACATAATGAGACATGGTATTAACAGGGGAAAAAATCCCCAAACCTATTTTCTAATTAAATCATAATGGATCCCATGAGGAATAATCATTAGAAATGAAAAAAAAAAAAGTTAACTAGTCACACAAGCACAGTGGTCAGGCCTGACATCACTTTTCCTGTGCATTTGTAACTAGATGATCTGTAGGTGTGAGAGTTTCAAGGGGACCAGCCAAGGCTTGCAGAGCAGAGCTCACTCTTTCTCATTTGATTGTGATCTCGGATGTCTCAAAAGCTTTATGTTGGCTTGAAATCTCTCAGCTCTGCTGGCTAGAGCAAGTCCTGGGAGATGTTGTGTTGAACAGGGGCTGAACAACTGCAGGACACGGAATAACAAATAAAATTGACTATTTGCATCAGGGGTAGCAAACCCCTGTGTGCTTGAGACAAGACCAGCAGAAGGAAAGAGGCAAACATACCTGTTCCTTACATGGGAAAGCAGGACTGAACTGAATGAGACAACAGAAAGAAAAAGACCCAACAGATAGAGAAGTGCAGAGGCAACTTCCCAAGGGCTGGTGTGACCCACTAGCTGGATGCCCATGGTGTTCTTGGGTGCACCAGCTCCCACAGGTTCATTTTGAGAGTGCAACACTATGCTCCCCATTCCCCAAAAGGACTTGATGGAGCAGTTCCTTTCATCCCTCTGCCACTGAGGCTGGAACAAGCCTGCAATGCAGACATTGGAACCTGGGACCATATGCTTCCACCCTCCCACTCAGTGTCCATGGCATTTGTCACACCTTTTCAATAATTAATAGCAGTTTGCATGCTCTGGGCTGGGAGCCACTCCATGGATAGGTGGGGGAATTCAGCACGGGAGGGCATTTTGTCCATCACTTTTCACTGACAATCAAGCTTTATCAGCAAAGATACCATTCCTGTTAACAAAAAACGCCAATCCAAACCAAACCAATAAACCCAACCAAACCACATGAGGTGACAGCTTCAACCCCAGAGTTTACTAGAGTGTTCAGGAGCCCTGGGTTCCCACAATTGTCCTTCCTTTCCTGTTTCTCTCAGGACTGATGAAGTTTCCCTCAGCACTGCTCCAAATTGAAGGTATAACTTGTCTATTGTGATCTCCTTCACTTCATAAAGGGGGCAATGATCCAGGGAATAAAGATCTGTATATACCAAGTCATGTTAGTAAAGTAGGAGCTGAGAAGTTCCACTGATTGTGAAAAATCCTTGGCTCTAGTTTGATGTCCATGAAGCATCTAACACAACAGGATGCAAGACTAGCTGAGGGTCACAGATATGCGATACGACAGCAGGCAGTTTAATCACACATCTATTGCAAATTTATTTTTGAAAAGACTGCTTTCAGAAGCATCACTGATAGCAGAAAATACTGGCAGCAGGAAGGAGCAGATGTTTAGCTCTCTTCAAATTTCTAAGGGCTTTCTCAATAATGGGCAGGAATCAGTTAAGGAGACTGAAGGAGGGCACAAACATGAGTAACTGCATGGAGTTATGGAAGGACAAAAGTTAACTGTCTGGATAACCTCTGTGACAGCAAAATCTACAAGTCTGTGGAGAATTTTCCCAATGGAAATGGTGAAAGGCTTTCTGATTGACATTCATAGACTAGATTAAACAGAATATTTAATGTATAGTAGACAAGAATCATGCTTTCATGCAGAGAGATAGACTATTTTAACAGTTTTCTGTAGCTGTGATGTGCAGTACAGAAGCAATAGAAAATGCAAAGATTTTTTTCTCCTCACTATTTACTTTTTTCTGATTTTCTTTTCCTTTGGACAATGAACTAAAAAAAACAGAGTACATAAATAAAATCTATAAGCCAAATATTTAATTTATGCTATCCTGTGTGGTTATTATACCTTCTCATGAACTCCTGAAAGAACCATAAACTGTGTCCTGCCCCTCTAATGCTGCATTCTGAATAATACCGTAGACAGTAGCGTACCTTAATTATGACTTATGTTTTAACCTGGTGATACAGCAAAGACCTTGATCAGTTTACAGATCAGATTTATATTCTGTTCCATCATAGGGTATTCATCTGAGAACATTTTTAAATCTCAAATTTCAGGTTATTCCACATGAAAATATTGTGCTGGTATTCCTTGCCAGCAAAATATTTAGCAATGTTATGCACTGGTTCAATATGTTTTTGTAGAAGGTTACTTCCATAATGTGAAATTGTAGGTTTAATATTTTGCTTCTTTTTAGGCAGATGACTAAGGTCTCAGATAGGATATTTTCAGGTGACAGTGTAGGAAAGAGGTTAATTAAAATGAACAATATTTTGTCAGTTGTAAAAGCCTACAATTATGTAGAACCTTTTTCTATTTTTAAGCTACTCTCAGACATAGTGATTTTTGTTTATAGTCTGAAGAACAAGATGATCTGACACTTCCTGCACTTGCAGACATTCTGGAGCTCATAGCCTGGTGTCATTCTTCCATAAAAGTTGGAGAACCAGGTTTAATTCTACAGTGTTATTCTAGAAGTAAGTAACTACAGATTCCAAAAACTTAAACGTTCTGTCAGGATTGTTCACTGTAGCCCAAGTTGCATCTACGCCAGGTTTCACCTCTGGTAATGACAAAAAATATACTTGTCTCTTTACTGACCTTACATTATTATAGGAGAAGGCAAAAAAAATCCCCTATTCTATGCACCATTTAAAATATTGTTCTACCCCTTTTTTAATTCCACTCTGCTGCACAGATCTTTTAGCTATTCAGGCATATGCTTGGGGGAAATAGTGAGTCCAATTTCAATAATGGCCAGAGCTCTATAAAAATCACCAGAGCAATTGTGTTAAGCTCAAGCTGTTGCTTTCTCATAGTAATGATCTGGAAGTAAAATAAAACCAAACAAACCTAGATACAGATATTTCTTATGGTACAGTCTACTGTAGCTGTCTATTTCTACCCAGCAGATCAGCCACTATTTTATGAAAACAGTTCTTGCAAGACCTTTTTTGTTTTTTTTAAAAAAAAAGGTTCTGTAGGAGAGAGTACCAACAAAACACCACATTCTTAATAATATAATTAATTAACAAGTAAATTTCTGCCTGCAACTGAAAGACCTGTCTGATATTATGGATTATTGAAAATCTACCTTGTGAAGCCTTTTTCATTTTGATACTTCCAGTGAAGTCATTATCACTAAACATTCTGGCAATGTTCATCTACCATGTAAAAGTTTTTGAGCATTTAAGAATTTTTAAGGTTTTTTTATAGAGCTCAGGAAGTTTCCAGGTATGGAAGCAGATGTGCTTCTGTAATATGTAATGAGTGACATACCTCAGAGATCTAGAAGATGGTAATATAACATACACATTTTTAGACTGAAAATTTTGCAGATGAACTGTTTTTCAGTTGAATCATAAGTTCCGTTTTCCTCACACTAAATAACCTTTATATACTGGTGGGTGGTTATTCTAAAGAAAACAGGTAATGTTGATATCTGTGGGGTTTGAGTATGCATTGCCATATTTACACAATTTTGCTTATAAAATGTATTTTTTAAATTATATGCTAAAGTCAGATACTACTACATTATCTGTTTTATTAGTATTCTAGGCATGATATTAATCAAAAGATTTACAGGACATTTAAGCAGCTTGAAATCCTAATGAGATTGAACTATAAATATAAAATTATATTGTGTTTGTGTTCTTAAAATACTACTTGTTAAGAATCAAACAATTTCTCTTGTATTAGAAAGTTCAACATCCACCAAAGGAAATGGTAGAGGAAATCCAGTCTCCGTGATGAGGGCTGGGGTAAGACAAGCTGTCTTAGGAAAACTTAACTTGCAGGTAGGAAAAAAGCCATATTTATTTCAGTAATATTATAAAGACACTTCCTGTCTTTGAGATAAAATTATGGGTGTAGAGGAGGAAAAGCCTCCTTAGCCTTCAGGAACTGACAGTCCTATAACATAAAGCTTGACCTCATTTTAATTAGATGTTTCTCAGATGTGGCCACTCTGCCAGTCTGATCAGGTTTTTCCCATACACCCGAGGTTTGTTGGTGCACTGCTGGTTGTGGTGGGATCTCCTTCAGCAAAGTGTTATGAATGACAAGGGCCACACAAAGAGCGAAATGATCCCGCTTACCCAAGAATCCCCTAATGCTCACCTACAATTTCACTGTTATTCATAGTTTCAACCACCGCTGCTTCCACATCCCTTAAGGAATCCACTGATTGATATTTGTCTTAATTTCCAATGATGAAAATCCTCATTAATTCCCTTCGGGGAAGAAGCCTGAACACCTACAGCCAGCTGCCCAGAACTGTGCCTAGATGGTTTTTGACTATCTGTAAGGTGAGAGACTTCAACCTCCCTGGGCAACCTGGCAGCCAGTGCTGGGTCACCTGTACAGTACACAAGTGTTCCTGTGTTCAAACGGCACCTCCTCTGTTTCGGTTTGTACCCATTACCTCTGTTCCCGTCACTGGGCACCACTGACAAGAGCCTTCAGATATTTTTGTATCCTTGTACCCTTCAGATATTTTTTCACTGATGGGTGAAATTAAGAATTAATAAGCATCTGGTGAGGCAAGATGTAAATTTTCAGGTCAGAACTGAAATACAGAAAACTAGGCAAAAGAACAGCTACTGGAAAAATCTGTGGCAAGCTGAGACAAAATCCAGAGATATACTGAAGTCCCTGTATTCAGAATGAAGGAGGAACCACAGAAGCAGAAAGTAATTATTCACCGTAGCTACTGGACATACACATAGGAATAAGATGCAACAAAATGCAAACTTATTTGTCCTGTCCTGCTGCAGCTGTGCTAAGTACGTTGTTTCATTGCTGATGATAGTGTGAAACAAGCATGATCAAATGCCCCAAAATGGGCAGACTAGGAAATTAAAAGAACATTGTCAATTTAAATAAAATAAAACCTAGGCTGCGGGTTCTGTAAGTCAATTGTATGGCTAGGAGATTTGTGAGAACATGTTTCTGAATTCTTTTAGGAAAAATATATCATCATATCTTCTGGAGGGGCTGGTTTAATTGCAGTTGGGTATCTGACGCTTCATTAGGTTAAGGTCTATCCACTTGAGTGACAGGACTGATGACCTGTCTGGATGAGATGAAGTGTTGTAATGCTGAGAGCACTAAAAACTGCACAACAGCCAATACAGAAGTGGGATGAGACTGTACATTAAAAGGCTATGGTCTGGTTGCTTAACTGCCTTAAATCACCTGAAGAAGGGGTGAATATATGCATTGTGTTTAGCTTTTTACAAGACTAAATCAGCTGTTAAACTGTGATACATAATGTGATTTTCCAGTAAAAATATATTATGGTTAATTACATAAAAAATTGAAATAAATCTCTATGCTTTAAATTCATTCCATAAAAATGCTGGTTTCTGATTCTATCAGAAAAAAAAGTTGCATGCAGTCACAGTACATGAAAACTTACTTTGTGTAACATAGTGCATAACAGATCTCAGAGAAAGCTGACCTCAATGCACCCTTAGGCATAGTTACAAAGGATACTTAAATGAGCATTTCTAGCAAAAATCACAAGCAGCAGCTTTAGGACAAAAATTGCCATGTGATAGCACCTAATTCTCCAAGTGTGAACTGGCCAATAACGTTTCTTTTGTAGTTATCTTCTTTGTACAAATAAGGTGAACTTATAGCTTTATACTCAGTCTTGTTTTGAAATTTAATATGGCTTCAACACAACAATTTACACGTAAACCTCAGAAGAGAAGTTAACTAGAAACAGATGTTGAGCAAGATGCCAAATTTGGAGAAGCCCACTTTAAACAACCACCTTACTGTAGTGACTTGAGTCAGCTCAGTTTATGGCAAGCAGAAAGGAGCTTTTCTTAGCTGCTATAAACTGGTGCACACACTTCAGCACGTGAAACCAACACCCCCTTAAGAGGCACAGTGATTGGCTGCAGGATTTAGAGCTTTATAGTTTGTATCCCTGGTGACCAACTCTGGATGATGCAAAAGCAAAAGCCTGGACAATATTACGGCTTCACATGACAAGAATTGTGTTTTTGTTTTTCTTTAATCTGAATCTGAAAGATTATACCTTTGTTGTGTACATTCCAAATCAAAGTCTCTGACACTGCTAGGGAAAAAAAATTAAACTTGAGAGATACTGCCAACTTCAAAGCCACACTTCAGCCTGAATTTTTATCTGCTATTATTACATGTAAACAAATTAGCTGAAAGAGACTTCAGAAGGAAAATATTTTTCCAGTTGCTTTTACTTTTTTTCTTTTTTTTTTTAACCGGGTACCTGGGTTTCTTAGAACAGGATGGATCCAGTGCTTTTTTTTTTGTCTAATTCTTGTCTGGATGTGCTTTACACAATCTACTAGCTATTGTCTTTAGAGAGGAAAGCAAGAAAGACCAAAAGAAAGCCTGAAATCCAGACTGGCTATGGCCGGCAGTGGAATGGTTGTACAGAATTGGAGGCCAGAAAGAACCATGGCACTTGTTTGTCTGATGCCCTCTGTGCACTCAGCTGCAGGGGAGTGGTTCCGAGTGAAGTGCAGTCCTGTCCCTCAGGCTCCAGGTGTGCAGGTCTGGCCCTGGTGGGACAAGCTCCCAGCGGTAGCAGAGGCTGCATCCCACACTGTTTTGGAGGTGTCTGCTGGCCTCTCACATTGCTCACAATGTTTCCGCTGCTCCCACGTACCCTTTCTGTTACAGCCTTGCAAACCTAAACTATGGGAATCAGCTCCTAACCTGAAATATGGTGATTAGTTTGTTCTAGAGAGTTCCATGAGGCTGCAAAACCAGACACCTGAGACTGAACTTATTCTACTTGAGTCATGGCCTTCCTTCCTCAGATTTTCTGCTGTGGTCTGCAAGGCCAGTTGCTGCTCATCCATCAAATGGCAAAATCACAGTACCTCTAACTATCTGAGGAAATGCAATTTCTCCAGGATGTTTTAGGCATTTTCGTACTACAGAGCTTCAGGGATGACGAGAACCTGAAAGGCAGTGCAGGTTTTGCTTTCTCCCAAAAAAGATGGACTCACAGTTTCCCATAATTAGATATTTGCAAGCCAAATTGTCATGACCATGCTGCATAAGGTCATGACCATGCTGCATAAATGTTTTAATTCACAGTCTTTAAGGATTTTCCAAAGAAATAAAATGAAATCCATAAAAATGTTTAAAGTGACCACTTCAAGACATGGTGAGACCACCACTTCCCATAATGAACTGCTTACAGGTCAAATTAAAACATATTTTGCTTGTTTGTGACTTTTTAGGCATGTGATTGAGATTATTCTTTTACAGTGATTTGTCTCCCCAGTTATACATTCCCCTTTCAAATATTATATCTTCTACATAGGCCAGAAAAGGCAATTGATCCCTGTTTATAACACTGGTAAAGGAGCACAGGACCAAAAATTGATATCTGGAGGATTTTGCTAGAAAAAGTCCTACTCATCAATGACTTCACACTGACTCTGTCCTAAGATTTCTCAGTTAACCAGTGTTTTTAGTCTCTCAAACATACACCTTGCCAGTGCCATGTACAGCTAATGGTTTTTTAAGTCAAATGTCCAGATAGTAAGTCAATTAACTCAGAAAAATCCAGGATTACAATAAGAACTCAGTTATATTTTTTAGCTAAATTTAAAATGTTTCCAGAAAATATAACAAGATTTTTGGGTCAGGCAGACACGGAAATGAATATACTGACTGTTCTTGCTTATATTTTTAACCTTAAATTCTTTGCTGAATCTCCAATTAACCACTTAACAATTCCACATAGAATCAATCCACAGCTAATAAATACCCCTTATTCTTTTCAAATATTGGAAGAACATTATTGATTTCCGACTCTGTTGAAATTTGTCTGAATTTGTTTAAACCAGTTTGTAGTGCTTCTCAGACACTTTGCTAAATATTTGGTGGAAGTACAAACACAATGTTCCAAATCTCCTTAAATGTTTGTTCTCATCCTATTATTTTTCAAAGACAAACTTGCTATTCCACTGAGATGGTGCTTTTATTATCTCTTGTATTCAGAAGTAGTAGAGACTTTTTTTTTCCACTGGCAGTGTGAAGTTTGAAGTATCTATGACATTATGGCTATTCGTAACTGCTTTTTCTTTTCCTACGTGTTATGGATAAGTATTTGTTGAAACATTCATATCACTCTTTCTTGAGATTTAAGCAATCTTTCTGACAACACAGTGTATTATTGATCTGTTATCCCAGAGGAGCTGACACCTGAAGCTTCAGTCTAAGGTTCTTGGGCTGTCTTTACACTTCTGCAACACCTTCCTCACAAGGTGTGCCACTTTCAAGGATGGATTTGGAGCAAAATCCAGTAGGGCAGATATTGCCTTAAAGGAAATTTGGGCCATAGTGAACAACATGTACAAATAACCAAAAAAAATTTGCATAGCAGTTAAGAATAGAGATCAGATCATGTGCCTTCAACTTCTTTTATTGACCCTAGGACTCTCTTTCTTCTACATTACTTGGAGAAGAAGGAGGAAGAGAATGAAAAAAAGATTTGTTGAGCAAAGAGCAATTCTTTCTGATCTCATTCATAGCAGAATATTATGATGTAATATCCACACACATACATCATGATGTATACAAAATTTTGAGATTTTTCATAATTTATTCAGTGTCTGAAGAAAATTCATAAATCTATAGCCCTAAAATTGAAAGTCATGTTAAGTTTTAGACAAGTAGAAACTGTTTACAGAATGTACTTCTCAGTTTGAATTATTTTATTCTTTATTTTGCTTGAATAATGCTTGGCAATCTCAATTTTGAGGATTACTGGCAGCAATGCCCTGAGAATGACATGAAAAAGCTACCTCTGTTCTTGCAGATTTCAGTATCGCATACTTACCCACACGCACAATTGTCATAGTCATTTTAATCTGTAATCTAGGTACTTCTGAGTGGTTGACTAAGAAGCTGTATTTAGTCCATCAGTTTTAAAGGACATATCTAGCAGGAAAAACTGCTTATGTATCAAACAGTGACAGTCAGAAAAAGCTAGTTTGCTTAGTAAGGAAAAACTCTCTTTTATATTATTTTCTGTGTTTTCCCAAATCAGCACTCATCACCTACCATCTGTTCTTGCTTTCTGCATGGATCTTCTTGATTTGATTGACGTTCTTCCCAATGGCAGAACTTTCAGTGCATGTTAAGTTACACAAGAGAACCAATTTAAGCATCTCTTGTGTATAAATTAGCTAGAGAGTCTTAGAGATATACTGCTTAACTGATGGCATAATTGAGCCCAAAGCTCTATCATTGATCTTTCACAACTTGGCTGTCAAATATAAAAAAGTTGAAAGAAAGGTAAGGGAGGGAAATCTTTTCATCAGAATTATAACTTTCTCAGCTTCTCATAGAATTGCATTTCTTTTGCAGAGAAATTGAGAGAAATTTAAATATACCATGAGCATTTCTGACAGAAAAAACGTGCCATTGAAGCAAATGACAGGAAACTCTGTATGTGGAAAGGTTGGTGTGTTACCCAAGGTCATCAAATGTCGTTAGTATTTTTCTTTTCAATGTTTTGGTATTGCAAATGTACATTTGTGACAAAACTGACTCTTACTCCAAGCTGTTAACTAAACAGTTAGCAGGACCCTTCTAAGTGTGTTCTTAGGCAAAAAAACCCACGGAATTTCCCAATTTTTAAACAAGATTTGAAATAAAGCCATATAAACCCTTTCAAGAAGATCACTCTGGCAAAATACCTGTAAAAAAAATTGGTGATCATACCCCTCTCCCCACATCCTGTCACATAATTCAATATTTTTGAGTGCTTCACTGTGTCCATTGTAAATAGTTTGCCCTCCAAATGTTTCCATAATTTAAAATTGATGCTCTTGTCAGGAGTTCTGACAATACTATATTGTTTATATTATTTCAAATGCACTGAATCAGGGGATAATCCAGTAACAGATCTGCTATAAAACCACTATGGCCTAAATTTCTTCTGAATGTGTAGTGCATATGAAAATAAGGACAAAAATGTATATATACATACACACACACACATACATATGTATATGTATGTATGTATATATAATTATTTGTTGACCACAGTGCAGAGTCTTTTCCCAAAGGATGGGCTAGATAGCAAGCACGTGACCCTTTTTTTAGTAAGTTAAAATAATGGGTGATGAGACAATGGTGCTCCTGTTGTGTAAATGTACCTCATCTTGCAAGGTAGTAATTTTCTGTGGGGTTTGAACTCATCATGGGGCTCAGAGCTGTGTGACCACTCCTGTTTTTCTACAAACTGATCTCACATTAACCATAAAATGTACACACAGACACACAGAAAACATGCACGTATGAGGGCATTGAAACCTTACAAATTAAAGAAATTTGTCGCTGCAAAATACAACAGAAAACAAGATGATAGAAAAATTCAGGCAAAGGTAACATCCATTAGTACTATACTACTAATACTAATGACATTTGCCAGCAAACTTCCCGCATTTAATTCTTCTTTCCCCACACACCTATCCTCTAGGTCTGAATTTTCCCAGCACTCTATGAGTAAATGGTTGAATTCCAGAAGTGGATGATTAAGGAGTTACACATAATATATAAGCCATATCTTGAGGTAATAACCTTTACAGATCACTGCAGAATTTATATTTAATGAATTATGGTGTCATTAACCTTATGCATGTTATATTTAAAGTAAATCTAACATCCAGTTTTATCTTCTTTAAATGCAACAGAAAAAAAATCTAAGAGCTATATATTCTAGCTGTGGCTGGGACAGGCGGACAAAGCCACCTCTGAACTCTGCTGGCTGGATGCATCTACTGTCTTCGGCCACTGGAATACGGGCATCTATGCAGGACATGTCATCTGTGTAACAGATGAACTCTGCTCTGTTGGTTAGTGTGCAGCAGGATAAAATGGAAGGGAACACCTGCTCTCAGCAGCTTTGGGCAGGTACACCCCTCTCTCCTCATTCCTCCTCAATAATTCTGCCCAAATTTCCTTTTATTGGTGAATTTATGATTTAAAGATGTTGTGCTTAATTCCCCATGTAAAAGGAATTATCTTTTCCAGTCTTTCTGCAGGACAGATCCTCATTTTGCAAGTGTTATTAATTGATGTTTGTTTTTTGTTGTGATGACTCCAAAATCTCAGCACTGTTTATTCTGAAATAAATTAATTTTAGGTAGTAGCAAAGTCTTCTAGCCAGTGTTCGAATAATCCTGACACCAGAGAATGAGTATTTTTTATGTTCAAATTGATCACTTTGACAGCCAATGACTTCAAAGTGTTCTTCAAAATATATAATGATATTACTTTTTGATATTTTCACCTGGTCTAGTGTAAGACACCCCTGTCCATGGCAGGAGGATTAGAACTCTATGATCCGTAAGGTCCCTTCCAACCCAAACCTTTCTAAGATCACTTTGTTTTTGCATGCCCGGTGTTCACCATACTGTGTATAGCAGTGCAGAATAATCTTTCTGCAGATCTAGACGGGGTTTTCATCTAGGTCCCTTCTCGCTTCTATGGTCTGTAACAAGAAGGATCAGATTTCACTTTAACAAATCAAACAGCTTAAGCTAAATGTTACTAAAAAAAGATATGTATGGAGACAGACTACACATCACAAAGGCTGAGACTAGGCTTGGTCAGAGGTTGGAATTTCGGACAGTGATGCATTTCCAGAGGACAGCAAAACAATCCGAGTGCTGGCCACATGCTGTGCTGGCAGCCAAACCTCAAAATCCCCATTGACACACACCAGTCTTAGAAGGTGCAGGTTTTTGGTAGCTATGGGCTGGTGATGGGAAATAAAGGTGTCTGTCCTCTTTGGAGACAGTAAGCCCCACATTCAATGATGTCCTGACAGCTCTCTGACTGTTCTGCCTTGTCTTTTCCTCCCCCAGCCAGAGCTCGTGGCTGTCAAAGTGGCAGAATACTAATTTCTCAAGATACTAAGCCTGGAACTGGCCCTGTACCAGTCCTGGAGAGATTTTCTATATCTGTACAACAGATCTGTAAATCTGTTGGCATTATTAGTTACAAGCAGATAAGGTCCTATTTCACAGAAGAATCTTTTGACAAAAGTTCCCAGCTTCCCTTCAATCTCTTTGTCAGGCATTCCTTAAACAAGGTCTTGTCTCTTCATCTCTCTGGCTTTGCCTCCCTCTCTCAGTCTGAGTTCAACAGTTACTCCCCTTGAAGGCAGCAGAAAACTCTGTAAGCTCCTCTGGCATTTATAATATTAAGCACAGCCAGCTTTATAGTGTGCCCTTGTACAATTTTGGAAGAAACAGGATTGTTCAGAATCCTGCATTTTCCATCATTCCTTAAAGAGAGCTGATAGCTGCATCCATTCTGAGGCCACTCTTCGACATATTTGGATGTGAGGAAGAATGAAGACAGCCTGTAGCAGATCCAGCCAGATATGGAATGGGATGGGAGAGTGTGCTGCACCCATTTGAAGTATGTTATATGAGTTTCCAAGAGGCCCGGGCAGAGTTCATCACTTTCCCTCCCGGAAAAACTAGCTTTTGTACAGCCCTTTGCACCAGAAAGCCTGGACAGACACACAAACAGGCAGTCCCAGCTTAGACCCTTTGATGTGCATGATGCTACTAGCCAATACATCTTTTTATCATAGCTGAGTCTCCAGAAAAATTGTGAGATAGAAACTGAGTATCTGGAAGGATTCTGTTCATGGGAAAACTCAGCTAAAGCACCTCTCCTCAGTGAATCTAAATATATTTTACACCCTTCCTTAGCATCTTGATGCAATCTTGTTTCTGCTTATGTCTCCTGTGTGACAATCTGCTGGAGTCAGAATCAAATCTGTGTAATTTGGACATTTGGGCACAGTTACATCTCACGTACATCTGGGTACACTATGGGACATAAAATTAGAAGCAGAATCACCTCAGCTCCCTCAACAGCAGGTGGGGAGAGAGGCACACAGTGAAAAACATTTGTTCCTTTATATCACCTGGCTTTCATTGACTCATCCATTAAATCAAGAAAGGTGAATCCAGGAAAAACTGGGCTAATTTTCAAAGCAGGTAGCTACCAACAGATAGATACAACATAAAGTACCTATCTAGGTAACTGATCATAAAGGATACTGGTCTGAGCACAGAATCATGATTGACCATATGTTCTTGGGACAGGGACTTTTGTACTCCATATTCATACAGGATATTTTTATCACAGACACAAACTTATTTTGGTTTCAGCTCAACCATTTTGTTTGGAAAAAAAAAAAATTATTATGAAACATATTTAAGAAATAAGGAAAACCTGGTAAAGTGAACTGGATGGAGACGTAAATCTGAAACTTGTATGCTGTCCTGGGCTCACAGAACATGAATCTTCTTGAGCTGGTAGCAAACCTAGTTACGGTCTTTTCTAAAGGATTTTTTTTCTACTTTCATATTTATCTTGAAAAAAGGAAAATTTTTTGTTGTACACCATCAGCTAAGGAAAAAAAAAACATGGGCATGGGTATTCTTGCTTCTTCCTACCATCTTTTAACTGTAAGTTACCAGAGAATTTCCACACCGTAATGTGATAAATAGAGGCAGTGTGCCTCACAACTCTGGACATGTGGGGATCTGCTTTTGCCACTGGTTCTCATAGGTGTGTTTCCTTGGGAGGTGACTTCACCTTGCTGGGCTCCACTGCGTCCAGGTGTAACAAGACTCAATTTCCTGAGAAGGTTATAATGAGGTGAATGGCACTAGAAGTCCTGTGTCACAGCAGATTTGTATTTATGACTCTTTGGCAAAAGAATTGTGCTTATTATGCAAATTCATTGTAAAAGGAGAGACATTTCCCTTACAGGTTTGAAAAGTAACCTGCAAAACTCTTTCAATAAATGCTGTGTGTCCTCTCTTCTTGAAACGGAGGAAGACTAACATTATGTGTTTATCTGATAAAAAACAACATGCTGTTCCCAGCAACTATCAAGGACCTGCTCCTACAACAGCAGCATTATTGAGAATGACCTCACTCATTTACAATCCTGATCCTATTCTGACAACAAATCCCATCTGCATGTGTTTGTTTTCTAAAGAATGGTATTAGCCCAGAGTGTGGTGTTTGGATTGAAGCAGCTCACCGGTATTCACTGGTGTTATATTTACAAGACTGAAATTGTAGTACTTGATGACTCTATTGTTTGTTAGTTGGAGAGTGAGTTCATTACTATCAGGTTCTCAAATGTTTACAACTAGTTGCTACTAGAAACTATTTTGATTCTGTATTGGAAACCACAATCACACAGACAACCGTTAAGTCAGTGGCCAGGGAGACGGGATTTTCTGTTTCTCCCTTGTAATCCCTCTGTTCACTCTGCTGCAGGCTGGGGGTGAGGGGGTGGGGCGGGACTGTTTACTACTTTAGTCCTTATTTTTGGCCCTCACCATGCAAAGGAGGTTAAGAAGTACTAATTGTTTCTGGAACGGTTGGATTTTTTCTTATGTTAGCAGCTACTTTACAGGTGACAAAGTCTGGTTTGCTCCTGTGTGGGAGCAAGACTGTCATCCATGTACTTTTTCTGCCTCTGGACAGCCTTCACCCCTGTCACTTACAGAGTGCATAGGAATGCATAGAATCAGTTGTTTATGTTACTACCTATAATTTATCTTGGAGGCACTAAAGCTGCCATAAATTGCTGTAAACTCGGTGGTCTGGAGCCATGAAAGAGGATGAGCTTACTCTTAATACCCAACACTGAAGTAGGAGAAAAACAGCCCAGAATGCCTGGAGAGGTACAGAGGCTCCCACCAAGCTGATGAATGCTCTGCCTGCATTTGCTTTTGAAAGAAAGAGAATTATTGGATGGGCCAGGCCTCTGTTGCATGTCAGTTATGTAAGAGTTTATAAAATTTCTGTTTAAAAATAAGCTATGAAATGTTACTGTTGAGGTGAATATAATGTTGGCATTCATGTTTAAAGGTGTACAGGCAAACATGCCCAGGGTAGGGGAGTCCCTGGGTGGGCTGTAGACGGCTTATTAGGAAAAAAATGACATTTGATTAGGAAAGTATTTCTCTTGTAGGCAGAGGGCTTACTAAGGACCTTTAATTCTATTCTGAAAATCATCTGAAACCTTGGAGGGTGTGTGGGACATGGGTCCAGCAGTTCAGGGTCCGAACGAGAACTCCAGCAGGCCAGAGCAGAGCAGCTGTGATGCAGCCACTTTACCAAGTGTATCACTGAATTTGAAATCACCCATGGAGCCCCATACAATGATCCACAGAGAATACTGTCAACCTGGACACTGAATGAGGGGGAGATAGCAGTTAGCTACCTTGGCTGTGGGGAGAGGACTGGGAAACAGGGGTAGAAAATGGTAATCCTGAATGCTGTCATCTAGTTCTTCTTTCCTGGTGACACTGTGTTATCATGTTTTCCTTTTGTCCCCAATAAACTGTGTCAGTTTAAATCATGATTAAGCACAGGGAAATGTCAATTGCTAAATTCTGGGTATAAGACAGTTATTCAAGTTTCTAACGAAATGTTCACAAAAGCACTGCTTGAATGCTTGTAGAAACCCTTGAAAATTGAACACACCACCATGGCGCAAAGTTTGCATCGTTTTTTCCATTGAGAATGACTCAATCCCTTTCTTTTTTTTTTCATTTAGGAGAAATTGGCACTGCAGACATGAATCCTGTCTCATGTTAAATGGTGGTTTTCTCCCTGACTTTACAGAAAAGTTTTGGGATGACAAAAAATATTAAAAAAAAAAAAAGAAGAAAGAAAAAAGTGAAAAGAAAAAGCAGGTTACCTAGATGGTAGAAATAGCACAAGCTGTTAGCCATGTTTTGGATCAAAAACTCTTTTTCCAATTAAAAGTTCCTTTTGATGTTTCCATGTAACATCATCACCCCAATAACCAAAGGAATTGCTATGCAACCACTTTATGGACTGTGCAAGCACCCTGTGTACTCTCCCCTTGCTCATGCCAGTAAAGTCTTCTGTGTTGGCTCTGACATCTCATCTGAGCAGCAGTGGAACTTGTTCTGCAAAATAATTATTCTACAGCCTTTTAGGGGAGGCCTGGCTGGCAGCTGCTTCTTCTGTTAACTTCTCTACTTTCCCCATACTGGGAGACGTATGATATACTTCACTTCACTAATAAAGATTGCATTAAGGAGTACGTGGATGTAGCCAAAAACAGAAGTTGGTTTTCAGACAATGTTTTGGAAAAAAAAAAAAGCCCTTTTCTTGAACTTTTGCAACATAAACCAACTAGTAGGAAAATTACTGTTATCTTTGTCTTGCAATTTTTTGTATTGTAGGCAATTCTAATGTGAATGAGTGCATATTCATAGCTCTCCATCCATACTGTGACCGGTATCAGTCATTTAATTTCCAGACTGAACTGCATGTTGTATTTGAACTTGCCATTGTTCTGGCTGGTGTTGAAACGCAAGTTTTTAAGCTAGAGGTTTCCAAGGATAAAAATGCCCATTCGGGGCCCAAAACAGATATTAGATATAGGTCACACAAATCCCTTTATGAAACTTGAACAGGTCAGAGGAATTATATTTTGATACTGTAAGTGAAATAAATATATTTTCTCTCACATTCTATCTTTGATCCTCAAAATATGTGTATTAATAAGAAGAACCTGATGGGTATACTGTTAAAATTGTGGAGCTGGTTTACTCCTGCTCATGGAAAAGTATACTGGAGGAAAGAGACTTGTGCATCCAGATAGATTCCTGATATTTTCACACAGAGTGGAATTGCCATATTTTCATGGGAAATGAGTTTGCACACTTCCCACCCTGGAACAAACCTTGTGATCCAACCATTTGGAGTGAGCTGAGACCTGAGACTCCTCACTGGGTTTCTCAGAATATTGCCTTAGCTGTATTCTGATTAATAAGGACACCAAAATTAGAGAAAAATAGGGGAAGTTGAACTTGGTCTGCCTGTGTGAATATTTTTTTTTCTTGTTTCTGGTTTTTCACTACCTATTTGTTATTTTTGATGCTGATAATTGCTGGTCTTCTGTTTCTGTCTGACTGTTTGTTGCTTTGTCCTATTTGCTTGGATTTGACATATTTTTCCTATTCCTTTTTCAACTTTTATCTGTCTAATCTCCCTCAAGTCTCAGCTCAGTCCTCCTTTCCCATTAAGACACAATATAATCTTGAACTCTAAAAGGCTCCATTGCCTAAATATTTGTTTACTTCTGAATCCTCCCTCTCCTTCCATGTGTGCCATTGGTTAACTCAAGATTGCTCATGCCAATGCCACACTGAGTCATTCCAGAAGAGAACACAAGAAGTGAAGGTCTGCTCAGGTTACGTAAGGTCAGTGCTGCCATTCCTGCTCCTGAATCCACTGCCTATGCTTCTGCACTTTCCCAGTCAGATGTACCACTCAAAACTTGCCCCAGATTGGACATGGGCTCAGTTGGGATGCTGTACAGAAATTGGTAATGGTGAGAAAAACCAGAGATAGCATCATGGAATCACAGAATCACACAGAATCACAGAACGACCTAGGCTGGAAAAGATCTCCAAGATCATCGAGTCCAAGATTTGACCAATCACCACCCAGTCAACTAGACCAGAGCACTAAGTGCCACATCCAGTTGTTTCTTGAACACACCCAGGGATGGCGACTCCACCACCTCCCTGGGCAGCCTGTTCCAATGCTTGACAACACTGTCAGGGAAGAAATTCTTCCTCATGTACAACATGAACCTCCCCTGATGCAGCTTGAGGCCATTTCCCCTCATCCTATCACTTGTTTCTTGGGAACAGAGACCAAATGCCACCTGGCTACTCCCTCCTTTCAGGTACTTGTAGAGAGTCATAAGGTCTCCCCAAGCCTCCTTTTCTCCAGACTAATCAACCCCAGCTCCCTCAGCTGCTCTTCCTCAGACTTGTACTCAGGACCCTTCAACAGCTTTGTTGCCCTTCTCTGGACTTGCTCCAGCACCTCAATTTCCTTCCTGAATTGAGGGGCCTGGAACCGACCACAGCACTTGAAACGGGGCCTCACTGGTGCTGAGTACAGGGAGCCAATATCTTCCCTGGTTCTGCTGGCCACACTATTTTTGAAAAAAGCCAGGTTGCCACTGGCCTTCTTGGCCACCTGGCACGTGTGGCCACCACGTGCTGGCTCATGTTCAGCTACTGTCAACCAGCACCTCCAGGTCTTTTTCCTCTGGGCTACTTTCCAGCCATTCTTCCCCCAGGCTGTAGCTCTGCACAGGATTGTTGTGACTGAAGTGCAGAACCCAGCACCTGCTCTTGTTGAACCTCATACCACTGGCCTCGGGTAATCAATCCACCCTGTTCGAATCCATCTGCAGAACCTTCAACCCTCCAGCAGATCAATACCCAATTTAGTGTCATCTGCAAACTTACCAAGAGAGCACTCAGTGGATGGAGACCAGCACATCTGTACCTACAGGACACGTCCACATGTCACAGCTGCAGGCTGTGAACCCCTTCCACTCATTAGAGGGGAAAATTGCATGTGTTTTCCTAAGGTGATATACAACACAGAAATGAAGTATACATGTCTGTCCTTCCAGCTTTTTAAACTTTCTGTTTCAGTTAAGCCCTTTCAGGGAAATCATTTTGCTCTTGTTATTCTTCTATTGTAGCTCTTGTAGAGCAAGACCTTCTTCTTGTGCTTGTGCAGGCCATAATGTAGTGGGATCCTCTAGCCCTGGCTAGACTACTTACTACAGATTCTATAACAGTGCTCCTCCTCCTAACATCATCAAAAGATTGCCAGTTTTGGGGGTACGTTGGAAGCTGTTGAAACTGGTGCTTCAAGGCATCTGGGAGACATTGATGTAGGAGCCGAAGAATGTGTGCTGACTTGATAAGGTTTTCTAAGAAGGTTTTTCTGCCTCTTGATTCAGTGGCTGGAAGAATGCCCACTCTGGAAAGTAAGGATAAAACGGAAGCTTTTCCAAATATTGTTTTGGTAGCTGGCACGCACTTTACAAAAAGTTTTTAACTTAATTAAATTAACCAGTTAACCCTCTTCCTTAATTATGTGCTTTGGAGAATTTAGAAGAAAAATTACCCAAAGCACAATGTTAAAATGAACATCAGACAAATACCTCCCCAAACAGGAAAACATGTGAGCACCCTGGTGTACACCTACTCACTCCCATTTCGGAACAACACAGAGACTATGCGCTCTCTGCCGTGAAAACACCGAGGACATTTTGTTCTGCCTGGGATTTGAGCACAATGATACTTTCTAAAGCAGAAGTATTCATCTGGGACATCTTTGCACATAAGAGCAGGCATTCATTTAGGCCACTGTAGTTATAGTTGCAAAACAGTTTCCACTATTACCTTCTGCTTTCTCGTGCTCATAGCTTTCCAAAGCAAGAGACCTTTGGACTGATTTTTGCTATGATGAATGCTTTCTGGACCAGAGTTTTTCTTAGGAAAGACAACAAAATTAGACAACTTAGTTTCACAAAGCAAAAAAAAAAAAAATATTCCATGATGGAGCAAGGCAAATATAGTTCTCACTTCTCTAGTCAATACATTATGAAAACTATGCAGTAAAAACCATAGGATGTCAGAAATCAACAATTTCAATAATCACATTGGACATGCACCTTTTTCTTTTTCTATTCTGGTTATGAGTATCATTTTGCTATTGATCTGGAAATTGTTTTCTTTTCTCTTTGTGTCTCCAGAATGCTGTATTTTATTATAATCAAATTATATCTTATATGTATATACCTAAATGATGTATTTATTATTTTTATTATACTTAGAGGTAATTCCTTTATTACTGAAGACTAATAGCAGAAGAAATTATTTGAGTAAATGTGTCAGTAGCTCCCTAGTCCTGATTAGATCAGTGTTTTTCATTGCTTACTATTCTTGTACGGCATTGCTGTCCTCTGTGATTGCAATGGGTTGACCTTGAATGGTGGTCAGACACCCACTCATCCACTCTCTTATTTCCCTCTGCAATAGGACAAGAGGAGAGAATAGGATGAAAAGCTTGTGGGTCAAGATAAGGACAGGAAGATCAGTTGGCAGTTATCATCATGGACAAAATGAAATCAGCCTGGGGAAAATTAATTTAATTTAGTCCCAATTAAAATAGGTTTGGATAGTCAGAAGCAAAATCAAAGTGAAACAACTTCCTCCCACCTCTCCATGTCTTCTCAGGCTTTGCTTCTTCACTGTTGACTTCTCTTAGAGGAGAAGAAGCTAAATCACTTCTTGTCTCTTCTCTTCTTGTATCTTGTCAGCTGTAGACTATCTAAGAGAGAGAAGGATCTTAATTCATGGCTATCTATTCAGCGTAATGCTCTCTAGCCTCAGTTGGATTTCCTTCAGTCGTGTTTACCACAATAGAGATATCCTTTGCACAGTCTTTTCTGCTGGAAAATATGTTCTTCCTCATAAATCTATGTTTATTTCAAACTGAGAAACAGAGAACCATGTAATCTTTCAGCTACAGATGACAGAAAATCAGGTGCTGAGTTTTAGCTACAAAGAAGGCTGATACTGAAGCTAAGCATTTTGTATATGGTATGTGAATAAATATTTCATATTCTAATGCTTAAGACAGTCACTAAGAACCGTCTTACTAGTATTTTCTAATACCAAATTATTTTCAAATAAATGCATTTTGGTTTTTCTTTAAAATTATTAATAAAAATGTTGTATATGATTATCCTTAATTATTGTATTATTTATTTGAATTTTCTCATTCATTGATATTTCTTAATTAGAAGAGTTTTATTCCCTTAATAGGTGTTTCAGATGTAACATTCACTTCCCATTTCCACCGAAATTTTTCTTATTAACTATAGAATTGTGTCTAATTTCAGTGTCTCAGCATGTGTTTTTTCTGACAATATGCTTAAAAAGTTTTCCAGTATACAAAAATTTTTAGAAAGAATTATAAAATTAGATGAGTAAATAAATGGAACTGTGATTGAGGATTTTCTCAGCTGTAGTTAAATACTGTAGCAATAAACATTGTGTTAAAAAAATCTAGTCATTGGTCCTTTGAATAAACAGGAACCCCTGTTCTTATCAACAAAGAAGATCAAGCTATTTTTAGTAGTTGCATTTATTTATCTTTTACTACTGGACTGTGCCACTTCCTAGAATTTGAGTCTCACAATCATATTCTATACTTTGTTTAAGGGTTTCCATTTATTTTCAAATTTCATATAAACTCTGTGCAGGAATGCTTTTTCAACACTTCAGGTGTTATTTCCAAAGATATAACAAAGCCACAGAAGAGGAATTATTTAAAAAACAAACAAACAAACCAAACAAATTTTAAAAAGCCCCGCGACCCACAAATTCCCAAACTTCAACAGTTATTTGGGAGAATATTTATTTCTGAGTTATACCCACTATGGGTACTATGCCAAAATGAACCGTCTTATTTACTCAAAGTTAAGGTGACATCCAGGTGAAAGCTGTAATATGTAACATATTTTGTATGTCTTAGCTTCCTATCTTGATAATGAATAGATTATTAAAGATGTCACTTTAAAAAGAGTTTTTTCTCTAGCCTTTTTCTGTGGTCACTAAAAAAGCTGCATAATTTCTCTTTTCTAGACTGAAAGACATACACTTTAAACTTTGCATTTTGGTGAAATAACCTGACAGAAGAAGTAGCAAAGAGCCCTCTGTCTTATGCCCAACACTCCATATTTGCAGTGAATCTTTTTTGGAAGGTTATAAGCTCCCCTTTTTTCCTGGTGCCTCACTGCACCACTCTTGTCTGAGATGGGGAGGGACATAAGCTATGAAGTAAAACCAAGATGCACAAGGTGGAACATCATGGCTCACATGCCCAGGAAAATACACCCTAGACATAGAAAAATGTAAGTTGGCAAGGACCTCTGGAAGCTGTCTGGTCTAACTTTGGAAGACAGAAGGGCTAACATCAGAACTAGACCAGACTGTGTGGGGAATTGTCCAACCAATTCCTTCAGCTTCTCATTGTACACCATGCTCTGTCCCTCTAACTGTCTTGGAAAACCTCTGCAGTGCTCTTTTCAGTTTATCTATTACTCTCCTCTACTAATACGATGATTTAAGAAGGTATCAAGTAGGATGCCATACACACCATACATAATCCTCCCTATTCCAAAAACATATGCATAGCTTTTTGCTTTTCAGTTACCCTTCATGCACTGCTCTCTCAGATGTAAGCAATTCTGGCTGAAAGTAATCATTATGGAAAATTACCTTTCACATTTCATATGAGCAGATATAAGTGTTTACTTTGTGCCCTGCATTTTGTGCCCTTTGGGTGTTATATAATTTGACATTCACACAAATACAAATGTTATGTTTTCACAGACAAGCTCTTGGTGGGAAGGTAGGCCCTTCCCACCAAGGATGACAAAATGTATGCCCCAATACGTGGAAAACGGTTTCAACATGATCGTGCAGCAGAGGGTGCTATTCTTGTACATGGATTAGTATTCTAAGTGCGTGTGGATGATGCACTTGGGCAGTTTTGTCTTAACATTTTGTTATTCCCACTTCCGTGAATAAATACTAAATAAATACTTATCCTAAATAAATACTTATTCTGTTGTGATGGTTTTGGTTGGGTTAGAGTTAATTTTTTCATAGTAGCTAGTATGGGGCTTTATTTTGGATTTGTGCTGAGAAGAGGGGTGATAACTGAACTGGGGTATTTTTGTTGTGGCTGAGCAGAACTTACACAGAGCCAAGGCCTTTTCTCCTTCTTGTATCACCCCATGAGTGAATAGTCTGGGGCTGCACAAGAATTTGAGAGGGGACACAGCTGGGACAGCTGACCCCAACTGACTCAAGGGATATTCCAGACCATATGGCATCATGCTCAGTATATAAAGCTGAGGGAAGAAGAATGGATGAGGACATTCAGAGTGATGGTGTTTGTCTTCCCAAGTAGCTGTTACACATGATAGAACCTTGCTTTCCTGGGGATGGCTGAACACCTGCCTGCCCATGGGAAGTGGTGACTGAAGTCCTTGTTTTTCTTTATCTACTAAACTGTCTTTATCTCAACTCACAAGTTCTCTCATATTTTACTCTTCTGATTCTCTCCCACATTCCACATAGGGGTAGTAAGCAAATGGCTGCTTGATGCTTCATTGCTGGCTGGAGTCAAAGCATGACATTTATATAGCCAGTGCCTTAGTTTCTTTATCAGGCACAGGATAACACCATTTCTCATCTCTGATTCCTCTGGGACACTCACAGAGTCTGATAGAGGTTTTTGCACTGAGCTGAATTATCTCTCTGCTACATATCCCCAAATCAGCTTTTAAACAAATCTTTCTCGTACAGCAAGAGATGAGAAATATCCAGGAAGACTTACTAAAGAACTCGAAAGATTCAAGTTAAAGCGTGGCAGTAACACTGCCTTTCCACCGTGTTGTGTTCAGGCTCAAACCTCAGCTCTCAGTTGAAGGGCAGGGTTTTAATCCACCGGGCTGTCAGAGGGTGGCAATGTAAGAGCACAAAATAAGCCCAGGGCCAATTAGTGGTAGCTGCTCCAGGCCGGGAGCAGGCGGCTTTCCCGACACCGCCACAGTCGTCCCTTTGTTTGCCAGCGTCACACCGGGTTTCTGCGAACGCCACGCAAAACCAGGCAGGGTGGTCCCAAGGAAACACCGCGCTTCATGTGGGGCTGCGTCGTATGCAGAAACGCTTCCAGACAGACGAACACACTCCTCTTAACTACAGTTCAGCCGTGCTTGAGCCAGTCTGAGTTCCTTCCAGACATGCCCGAGGAAATGGAGCAGGCAGTCCCGTGACGGGCTGCCGGAGCCACTCGGCTGCCATTCCGCTCTGTACCCCTCGGATCCTGAGGAGCTCCTTTATGGCTCTGTCTCTCTACAGAGAGGTGCAGGACTTGCCAGGTATATTTCAATTACAACAAAACAAGACAGAAACTGAGAACAAGACAGAAACTGAGAACAAAAAGCAAGAGTGCTAGTGATTCCTTTTAATATCACCCTTTCTTCCTTTGCTCATAACGAAACATCTCTCTCTCCTTTAACTACCTGTGCAGTCATGTATGGTCCCGGTGCTCCCAACTTCCAGCTGTTCCCAGGCAGTGGCTTCCTCCTGACCCTCACGGTTTACTGGGCTTAGGTACCTTCTTACTTGTTTCCAAAGAAACATTCTCTGGTGTGCAGTGTGACAGCTCAGGTGACAAGGACTGAAATACTCTGCTTTGTGCTAATTTGGCTGGAAGGATTAAACTACATCTTACTTTACCATGACAAGGAATACCTAGGAAAATAAGTGCTTTCTGTAGTCCATTATTACAGGTGTACAAGGTATTAACAGTGTACAGGCTGAACAATAAAAACTGCCATTTGCCCCAGTAAATAATTGCTAGGCTTGCCTTTCAAAGTAAAAATGACCCTTCCTTGTCCTAACTTCTGGTGGTAGGATTTGTACCAGTAGATGGCTGCTGAGGTACTGCTGAGGCTGAGGGGAACATCTGCCAGGAGCACCTGTAGGGTTGGAATAGGTTTTCTGTCAGATACCTGTGCCCTGCTGCAGGACAGAGGGTGGAGGATCTTTCACAGAGAGCCTTTCTTCTCACTGAAGCAAGAGAAATGTTCACTCATGTTTTTGGAATACCTGTAATTTTGTAAAAATATTTGTTTTGCACCTGTAGCATTATGACTGTTATTCTTCTCCCACGAGGGCTGAAGTTCAGTGCCTAGTGAGATGAGTCATTATTCATTTTAGTATCTCTTTTGGTGGATAAGAAAAATTTTGTTGACAAAGTGCTGCAGGACCTTCTTCTGAACAAGTTCTGTCCTTTCTGCACTTATAGAAGAGCTTAACTTGTGAGAGGAATGGGTCTAGTCCCATTCTGATCATAGCACCTTATCTTTTGTTTTTGAATAGTGTATGTTGGACAAAAAAGATACAAATATAAAGGGATTTTTTCTCAAAGTCTTTCAATAAATTCATATATTAAAATGTATTCCTTCCTCAGTCATTTTAATGTCGTCATTCCATGTGCCACATCTAATTTGTAGGGTGAGATCGCTTGGAACAGTGACTCATCTTTTCCTTGTAAAGCACCATGCACGCAGAACTGAATTAATAAAGGAATAATGATGGAATTGGCTCATCTCTTAGATACTGGGGCAGAGATAACTGATTCTGTGTCAGATGCCAATAAGGTTGCAGTGTAGTTCATGTTGTATCTTGGATAAGGCTGGGGACTGATAATGCAAGGACTATAAAGTACAGAGGCCCCCAGATGCAGACTCAAAGCAATTGAGTCTTAAAATAGAAATCAAAGGTCAGGACCCCAAAGAAAATGCACCATCAATGCAAGCGGTTTGCATTATATTCAGCTGAGATTCTCAATATGACTGGCAAGCAACCATGGCCTAAAACATGGTAGATCTCATGAGATAATGCAATAATGCTATTCCACTGAATGAGGAAAGCGTATCGAAACAGTTATCTGTCAAAGAAAATAATTTCACTCCTGAATATGGAAATGAATTTCTTTGCTACCGAGGTATCATTCTACATAAATAGTTAACCTTGGGTTAAATGTGGTAAGTTTGCAGTTCTTATTTCCTGAACCTTCTGCTGATTATCTGAGGCATGAAGTTATAAATTTATTGAGAAGGGTGTGGGAAAGACACAGTCTGGTGCTTCTCGACAATGAAACAGAATTTGAATACTAACTGTAAGCTGCTTAAACCACCAGCTCTGCCTACTCTTACATATACACTACTACAGTATGGTTCTATTGGCATGGTATGTCAGTACTTAATGTTTGAAGCAATAAATACAGAGTGCTTTTAAATAACTGATATGAACAGATTCCAGATAAACTAGTTCACACATTTTCATTCTTGAACAATATAATCTTTAGCAGATGCTCATAATTAGGGATATAGATATTAGAAAAATACAGTGAAATGCTTATATTCATTCTCAAATCTATCATATTAACATAATTATCTGCTTTAGTTTAGGGTGAGCTTGACAAACCATTTCTTTAGTTAATATCAGATATTTATAGCTTAAGCAAAATAGAAAATGACAGGAGAGTGGACAAGCTGTTTATATCAGCTAAAGAAATAATTATCAGATTATTCATGGCACTGTAAAGAGTAGGAATGATAAGCTGCCCAGCCATTGTAATGTGATTAGCTAATGTTAGTTAAGCATTGTGGAGACAGAAAGAACTCTGCAAAGGTTAAGCATTATTATTATCACTGTTAATTCAAAGTGATGGAAGGCACAGTGAAACCTCCTACCATGTGCTGTGTAAAGCTTGCAGAAACTGAAATTTAGAACTGAGAGATGGGATGAAGAGCATTACCAGCTGGTGAGCTCTTTCTGCTTGTTCCTTGCTGAGGTCTGAGTAGCTGGTCATTTGAAAAGATACCTCATAGGCAGTGACAAAGACACAGAATCCATCACAGTAGGAGGGACTGATGTGGGTCAAACTGTGTGCCAGACTGACTCCCTCCAGCCACCCTGTGGGCTGTCAAGTCCTATACAAGGACCAGCAACCCTGATAGCTGCAGGTTGCCACTCACAGCACTCCTTGGTCCTGGTAGGCCTTTGGACATAATCCATATGGGCATAACCATCCTGGAAACATTAACTTTCTTTGGCTACAGCATTGTATTTCTGAGCATCTCTGCATTTATGTCATAGATTGTTGCCTTAGGCAAGATTTCTTGTATGTACTGCATAAAACAAAGGTGCTTCCCTAGGATAGTTTGTTCCACCAATATTTTTTTTTAGAGATCAAGGCAAAAATATGCATTTTTTAATCCTAAAGGAAATTCTGGTGTTCTAAAAGCAATACTGTTCCAGCTTGGAAACTGAAAATGCCACAAACTGTTTCTATACTAAGTACTAATTCTAATACTACTATTACTAATTAATCACTTCATATTATTGATACATTTTTTTGTTCAGATTTAAAAATAATTGAAATAAATTTATTTGACATCTTTGACTATAGGAAAAATGCATAATTTGATAGAAATCAATTCTGTCAAGTATTTAATCTTGTTCTTCCATGCTAAATCTCTCTCTTGTGAACAGCACTGGACAAAGTCCAGTCTTTCAGAAAAACCTAGTAATAAATCAATGCAGATGAAAGAAGACACAGTTAGGATTCAGAGTTGATCTTATAACATGTGTGCAAGGTCAGATGAAAATGCTTCCTGACCAGTTTCTATTCAACTGGTCTTCCATATTTTAATGTTTCTGGGATGTATTTTCAAAAAACATTTAGATGCCTGGTCCAGCTGGGATGGGCAGCTACATTCACTCTTCAGACTTATGGCAATATCCATGCTAAACTGGGCATCAGTAGTGTTTTGCAGATTCACTAACTAGAGAAATTGACCATGCCAAAGTCTTACAAATCTGGCATACTGGGCAGAGGAAGCAAAGAGATGAAGTCACAGAGGGAGGAGAAAGCAATAAAAAGAGGACTGTTGGAAATCTGATTTACCATGTGATACTTGGAGCCTGTTCCAGCTATTGGTGAGTCTTACCACTGACTTCAGACCTTTTGGTTCATTGAGAGCTGACATTCAGAATAATAGTATTATAATTGCTCTTAAAAGATCTCTGAGAGAAAATCTGAAGTGATTCAGAGGATGATTCACTTATATTGATAGCAAAACATTAGCAGTAGCTAAACATGACAGATACAGTGTGTACAGAGACAGCCAAGCCAAGTCTAAATTGGAGTTTTGAGCAACCATTTGTAATTTAGTCATCTAAATAACAGGATAACAGGCTATGGGCTGTGAGAAACCAGTGTTAAATAAAGAGCTTTGCATTATCTCCACTGTGCATGTTCCTAAAGGTACAAAATATTTGTCCTTTAAAAATTAACTGTAGTCAGTTTTGGGGTGTGATTCAGACTAATACTTAAAAGATTATCTCTGTCATTATTTTCCAGCTAATTTGTATTATGAGAACTGAATTTAATTTAACTTGAGCTTCCTCTGTGTTACAGAATTTGGCATGCATACTTCTGCTGATTCATCACCTGCAATAACAAAATTGAGCTGCAAGAGCATCCCAGGTTAACGAGTCTGTACCAGCACTGCATGTCCTCACAATTTTCACTTTTTCTGGTAAAAGACCATGTAGATCTTTTGTCACCTTTTGATGCAATGCACTATGGGATGTGAAGTAATTTATCACAAGAAAAGCAGTTCACACCACAGGCACAGTGGGTAGAGTTTTCAGTTTTTCTACATGGCACAAATGAGGAATTTAGAATATAAAACATGGGGGGAAAATTGTGGGAAATGGACAGTCTCCTTCCCAGTGTGTCATTCTGACACATTCTGTTCTCTTATGTTTGTCACATCTGTGGGTCTGAGTGTCCCCAGTCTCTGGTGGTACCTGTGTCAATGCCACTAGCTTGGATTTCAAAGAGCTACTCAGTAAGACAATATCCATCCTGGTGGTGAACCATGCCATCAATTTTTAGTTACACCCCAGCCTGCCAAAATAGTGAAACTTAC
>WEIT01015139.1:0-34045 GCA_013389985.1 Dryoscopus gambensis | reverse complement strand
AGTGCACAAACCAATTATAATTAAGTTGTGGGACCACAGAGAAATCATATACGGCTTCCTGGGGGAAGTATTATGAGCACATGTATGGCCAATATCTTTTGAGGGAAGGTAATTATAAATCAAAGGCACACAAGTCAGCCTGGACTATTTGCCTTGGTGCCAGAAAGGACTTCTTGGTCGTATTTTACTGAGCTTTAGATATGCATTAGAGGGAAGATGTGCTGCTGGTAGCCAAACTGAAATATTGTTGAAGGAAGGCAAATGTAGGGATGAGATCTAACAAAAGAGCAGGAAACAGGTGCAGGGAAGATGCATCACAATTCATCTCAGTCTTTCTTTACTCAGGCAGGAGGAATTCCATCTTCTCCACTGTCCTAGGACATGCAACGTATCTTAGTACGGCTGCCTTGCAAACTTTATATTCCTACTGCAAACACATGCAAATCAAATATTAAAGTCCCTGACACTGCTTGTTCCACCACTGCCTGAACTGAGAAAGCAGTTTCTGAAAAGGAAGTAGCAGACATCAAACTGCATGACACATCCTCTTAAAAGAGAAAGCAAGTCCCTCTGTGTGAATAATTGCATAATAAGTAAATCCATTCTTTCTTAAAATTGTTGACATTCTGGGTCAAACCTCTCTCCCATGTAATTCCCCTGACTTGAGTGAATTTACATGAGATCAAAAGTGGTCTTCCTTGCTTGGAGACTGAGGTGATTCTGTCCATGCATTTGTCTCACAGTTTGGAAAATTAGTTGCAACTCTGTGTCTCTGCATGTCTGAGTGCACATTATATACACCTGTGCAAGTGCACACACACATCCATGTATGCATTAAGAAACTAAACTTCAGTTATGTTACAAATTTTAATGCTATAAATTACTAGTTTAAATGCATTTTGATTGTCTGCCAGGCCTTTTTTGCCTGCTACAATTTGCCTGTTCATTTTTTATGTAAACCTTACTGTCCCTTGACTTGCAAAAAAGCAGGTTTCTCATGTAATTTTTAGCATTAAAGAACAAAACACTATAGATGACTTTTAAGTATCATAATAATTATAAAAGTGACTATAAAGCAGAAAATTCCTCTATAATTTAGCTGTTGTTAGCTTCTTCAAGTAATAAGTGCTGTTTAATATAGAGCTTCTGCTTCTCTTTTTTTCTGTAGCCTGAACACATCTACAGCAGAAGGGGCTGAATCCTTGCTGCCTCACAGAGATCAGTTTGAAGATCAAGCTCCTTTGCAGAATGCTTATTGTGGTGATGAGGTGAGGAAGAGAATATACCACCTGGATTGGCAGGTACTGCAGTTAGCTATGAATCACTAGCAAAAGAACGAATCATAACTTTGATCTCAAACCAAATAAACTTTCAGCCACTTGAAAAGAAAAAAAAGGTTGCTTTTCTGGGCTTTCATGTCTGAAATGAGAGCACACAGGTATAGATCCCCAGCACAATTTTAATTGCTTTGATTTTCACTGGAAAGAACCAAGATGAGACCCACCTAAATATAACTTCAAGAAATAAAGGCTGTCTTACTATTTGCAGCAATTGAATGAGATTAAAATTGGTCGAGTGTGAAATAAGGGATGAGCCAGTGAAGAGCTGATATAGGGATCTGTATCTGTCTTGGGTAGAATACAAGACTGTTGAACAGTGTTTCTGGGAAAAGCACGTATCTGGCAAAAGCATTCTTCCTTAGTGCTCTGATGCACATTATTTCTTCTTGTCCTAAATATCAGTTTTCCTAATGTTTATATACAAAAAAATTCTCTTAATGTTTATAGGGAAATATACTGAGAAATTCAAAGCAGAGGTATTTTTTTTCACACCAGTGATTGCACCGTGAAAATGACCATGGTAGGTTATCACTGAAGGCAACAGCTTCTAAATATATGAGAATAGAATATTCATTCTAGAAATAAAATTATTATATTAATAAAAGTACCACCAGTTTTACTGCTTTATTTTTTGAGGAAGGTTCCTCCCACATTTTCCTCAAGGTCTAAACCAAACAACCACAGTTTGAAATGAAGGCTCAGGTGCAGGGCAATGAGAAAAAGTACTCACTACTGCATGTCCTGTTACTGTTGTCACATGCTCTGCAAGCCTTCTCAGGGCCTGGGACAATTTTAGACTTCAGCCTTTCCCCAGGAACCTTGAAGCTTGAGGCAAATGTCTTGTTTGTGCAAACTTCCTTTGGAGCAGCTGGTGACAGTCAGTGGCAGAAACAGAACTTTTAAGTAGCTGGATAAGGTTTTGACAATTTTTCTTGTTTCTCTGCCAGGCAGCTTAAGAAATCCATCCTATTTGCATTCTGTAAATAAGGTATTTATGTGAGAATTTTCTCCTGTACCTCTTAGATATGTTTCTGTGCCCTCTAGAGATCTTGCTGTAAAGCCATATGATTCATTGTAATAAATACTGATGTTTTCTTTATGTGTAGCTGACTTTTTAACCCTAAATAAAATTGCAGTTGTCTAATTAGAAGCTGTATCATGGAAGAAGAAAAATATTAAAAATGTCAGATTTATATCATGTACAGTTACATGGAAGGAAAATAATTTTAACTGAAATTGAAATAGTTGAATTAGTACTGCCTGATGCCACCCTAAAATAATAGTGATCCATGTACTCAGTAAGGTCCCTGTCTTTCATGTTCTTTGAAACACCAGGTTCATCCCCACCACCCAATGACTGCTGAAGCCAATGAGGTTCAGTTGGTCTTTACCATTCAGATGCTTCTTTTAGCTACGAAAATGAGAAAAGGTAAGGGATTTGGTGCTACCAGACCATCTTCCTTTTCTCTCTTCCCATTTTTCAATGCACAGACTCAGGCTGAGATTAATGATTGTGAATAGTATATTCAACAGGCATTTTCTATGTTAGAAGTTATCATGCTACAAGCTGACTTAAAGTGCTTCATGCACAAGGTAGCTTTTTTCCCATAGCCAGCAGAAAGATCTGAGGGAGAGCAGTGACATGTTCCAGAGAAAAGGAAAATATTTTGAAAAGTTTTGTGATAAAACTAGTTTTAGGGTTTTTTTCCAGCCACTCAGCTTCATGATTATCACATCCAGCTACAAAGCTGTAACACAACACTTGGATAGAAATTAGAGTTTCTCCCATCAGTATGTGTTGGTGTAACATAGACATTTAAATACTACATTTAAAGAATGGGTAGTTCCAAGATAAATCCTAAAGCTTATGATCAACTTTTTTGAGAGTTTCAGAGATAGCTGGCTGCACAAAGAAGGAACTGAGGTTTACTTAGACCTTATTTTCACTACAGTGGCTGTTTTGCTTATGAGAAAGATGTCTGGATTTGACCCTGAGCTGTCATGAGCTGTCCCATTTGAGAATGGTTGCATCAAATGCAAGTTAAACTGGACAATGGTGTTGAGGTAGTATGCTCTCATCAGAATTTTTATTGTCTGAAGTATTGGTCAAATAAGACAACCTTCCAGTGTCTGCTGCATGGGGTCATAACCTTCATAAATGTGACCTAGAACAAAATGAAGTTCAGAGAGGTGCTGAGAAGAAAATAGGTTATTTCCCTGTCACTTCTGCTGTGAAGTAAAGTCATCACACAGGGCTAGTGGACATCTGCAGCTCTGAGGAAGCCACAAAGTTTATTGGGTGGAAATGGACTATTTCATTTTTTGTGTCTATTTTTGACATTTGCTTGAATATACTGTGCATCTTTCATTTTCAGCATTCAAAGTTTTGGCAGTCTTAATTGACTGTCTGAAAGGCAACAATGTTGATTTATAGTATGTGGAAAAAGGATCATTATAGTTATCAATGAATTGCATCCATATCTGGAGAGAAATACAGCAGGAGCTTCACTGAACACAGCAGTAGCATGAGCTAGGATAAAGAGCCCCTCATATAGCAGAAGAGCAACAGAAATAATGGTAGCAAGTAAGGATTAATACTTTGGGAATGAGCCTCTATTTTTAACAAAGGCATAACTGTGAAACATTGTAGGTGGTTGGAATATGGCAGCAAAGTGCACCTTAAAATCAAACCACTATTATCTTGTAAGAGGGTGACCTTTATTAAATTTATAAATTCATAAATTCATTATTCCTGAAACCAAATCATATTAGAAATGGCTTTGAAAAAGTCAAAACTGGATATGAGGGGAGAGGCAGAAGTAGATCTGTGGTATCCACATTAGTCTACTTCTTTTTCACACATTCTTTTATAAATGCATCCAGTTTTACGTAAATACAGTGACAAAACAACATAAACTGATAAATAAAATAGCAGAAACAAATCTCTTCTGAAAAATATAACTCTGTTGATGCCCCGAGTGCTTTGATTATAGTCCATGTTTTTTTCACCATGGTGTGAAGAGGAAAACCAAGGTGTTTTGATCCCCCTAATTTTTCCTGTGGTTCCAAAAACACCTGCAAGACCCCCTCTCTGCTGATTTGATCTTAAGGTTTGGTGTTTGATGGCCCTTGATGTGTTTCATTTTTTGTGAAAGCTGTGATTGTCTAGTGGCTGTGCATGGGGTAACAGTGTAGATCATGTAAGCACAAATCACATGTTTTTTCCTGCATTTGTATCTGCCATATTATAAAAGGAGAAAAAAAGTTACAGCTTTTTTTCCCCCCTTTTGTTCCTGTGCAGCGGTGAGGACTCGTTTCAGCTCTCGGCTGCAAGACAAGACAAAAACTCAAACTGTGCAGAAAATAAATACTACATAGATACTTCCATGATGATGGAGAACATTTAGCAAAATTCCCAAAAGGCTCTTTGTGACACATATTGTACAGATATAGACAGTGTATATTATGACTGGGATAATTTAAAGTAGCTGCCTAATTCTATTGGCAAGCTTAATTGGATAGATTATTCATCTTTGTTTATTGGCTCATTGCCACATAATATTTTAGTTAATGATTGAGCATCTGTATTAGTGTCCTGGAATTGCACATGTGTAGTTTTTGTCATACAGTCACAGTGTCATTAAAGAAAAGCAGAGGGCCAAGTCGTGTTCCTTTTTTACCTGGGGATATGGGGATGATAATATTTTGCCCATTAACAATTTACCTTGCACAGGTTTTGGGACAGTATCGCCGTTTTACTGGATTTATCCTGCATCCTGCAAGCAGGCATTGGATCTGGCTTCAGTGTCTCCGTGGTTCAGTAGTGTGGCCAAGAGATAAATTGCCAGAGGACTGCAGTGCCCAACAACCCTCTCTGCTTCTGTGGGCTGGGTGAGGGAACAAGCATCTGTGGAGAACTGGGTTAGGAACTCTTCTCTTTTGAGTTAGGCTTTATGCCTGGCAAAGGGCAAAACTCTCCTTGCTCACATGAATTGTTGGGAAACAAAGTTTTCCCATACATCTTCCTGAAACACTTGTAAAACACTGAGTAAAAGAATTGTAATGACCTTTAGCCCTCCAGAAGCTTTGGACGGAGGGAACTTCTGGCCCACTGTGAAATGAGGGAGAGACACACTGAATCAGGAATCTAAAGAAAAGCAAAACCTGAGCAAGAGACAGACTCCAGAAAGAAAGAAAAAAACACCAAAAAACTATTCTGGGACTCAGATATTCAGTCAAATTAATTGTTACTCTTATCTTTTACCACTTCTTTGTGTATAATAAAGATAATGACATGCTTAGATATTGCATTCTTACGAAGTCATAGTACCAGAAATGCATGTTAGCCATACAGACTGGCTTGCATTTTAATCCATGTGGAAAGGGCCCACATGTTACAGTGTGGCTATCGAAGACAAATGGTATAATGATTAACAACCTGACTTTATCATTGTGCTTAGCTAAATCAACTTAAAATTATTCCACTGTGCATTTCAGGTCATGTAATAAATTCAGGTTAGAGACTACTAAACTCAGTTGACTTAAACACTGAGAACAGTCTCACAAGAGCTGCACAGAGAAGGGGAAAAGGCTAATTTATTTCGCTTCTCAGATCTCTGCAGCCATTGTGTAAATTGGTATTGCTAATGAAGACTGCTATATAACACCAACAGAGAAGAAATGTGATCTGAGATCAGTGAGGTCTGGGTCTGATCTTTGCTGCCACCTGCAATGGACTATGTGAATTTCAGAGGTTATGAAATCCAGCATATGTCTTGCTGAATAGTAACCGACATGCTATAGGTCCACTGCCAAATTTTTTTTCCTGTTCTTTCCATAGTCTGTCTTTCAGTACACTGTAGAGTATCCTTTCCTTCCAGATTTCATTTATAAATACCTGCAATAACTGGGGACCTGTCTGTTCTCTGAGTCTTTGTTGATGTGAATTTTAAGCTAATGTCAGATGTAGGATTTCCACTACCAGCATCTGAAGCCCTCTGCTCCTAGAACAGGAGTAACACAGGTGACTGAATTAGGAAACTTGGACTTACCCCAGGATTTTTGTCCTTCCTTAGCTTTCCTGCCGTGCAAGTCATTTCATCATCTAATGAAGCTGTGCATAGACTGTCACCCATGTCACTTAAACTAATAACCTTTAGGACCTTGACAATAGGTTTAGGTCACTGCATGACAGAAGTATGGATGCAGATGTGGCTTTCCCTTCCCTTCTGAAAGCAAAAGATTTTCCATTTACGTTTCCCTCCTCGGAACACGGACATTTTTTCCATTATAGCATTAATGGACAAAGCTGTGCTTGAATTTTTAATCTTGGCTGTGATGCTTTCTCTCCTTGGAAACTGTTTTTCCTTTATTGACTCAAAACCTTTCATGCCCTGCCATCCTCCCTGGCCCCGATTCCCGTGCCCAGGTTGCAGGCGGGGAGCTGAGCTCCTGGCGGTGCTGGCGTCAGTAGATGGCAGCAGCAGTCCACTGTGGGAACTCAGAGCTGCAAAATAAGTGATAGGAAGCAGACGGGCTCACAGGAGGCTGGTATTTTAAATATCATCCTTTCTTTTTTTTTTTTCTTTCCCTTTTTTTTGGTTCCCTGGCATATCTCTGGATCTGATTTTTCCTTCAGATCACCTATGTATTCTATATTAATTACCCATGAGAGTTTTTCATTTTATTTCCTGTTACATTTCAACATGAGTGGTAGATAGAAGCCTTGTACATGCATCATTCAAAACATAAGCACAAGAGAATTTGTGAGGCTCAGAAGATTTCCCTGCAAAATACAGCATTTGGGTTTATTCTTGGTTTTCCAAACACTTTTCTCCTTGCATGTGTGCTTACAAACCAAGGTGCATACGTGCTTACAAACCAAGGTGTTTCCAAATGAGTTACTTGATTATTTGTTCTTCTGAAGCTGCCATTCCATATCAGAGCAGAGACGCCTGGAAAAACTGCTTTTATCCCTTTTGAATACTTTTTTTGTTTTTAAATGCTGTAGCTCAGCACCATGGCTTATAATTATGATGAGAAAGAATTTCCTTTATTTATGCGATGAAACAGGATCCCACAGGACAAAAGGGTGGCCTTTTTGTAATCTTACAAGCTAATTCAAGGTTTTAAAGTATGGTCATTTTGCCCTTTCAGGGACCACAGTAGAAAAGGATTTAGCCATTGAACCTGCCAAATGGATGATGTCTTCCAGGATTAGATTCAGGCACTGTTCCAGGCTCCAGGCCTGACTGATGCCCAGGCATATTTCACCTGGTACGGAGCTCACAGGAGTTGCTTTCTTCACTCTTCTGTCTCTTAAAACACCAGCTTCCAAAAAAACAACCTGCAGATTGCAGGGGGTTGGAACTAAATGATTATCAAAGTCCCTTCCAGCCCTAAGCATTCTGTGTGTGTATGATTCTTTGATTAATAACTTCACAAGTCAGGCATATACACAGCTACACACAGAGAATCAGAGACATTAGCTGGGAGCAGCAGTCAGGACTTTGCCAGTGTTTTACCTGCCAAACAAAACAAACAGAAGAGAAATTGTTTCACAAACAACAAAGTAAGCGTAAGGCCCTTCACTCTTGCTGGACTCAGGACGCTGTCTCACTGCAGAAAGGCAGGGCTATCCCTGATTCACCAAGCTTATGCCCTTGCCATGAGCACCCCCACTCCATCTATCTTATAAAGACAGCCCCTTGAAGCAGGGTGGTTCCTGGCCTCCAGGCAGTGGTTTCTGGACCAATTCTCTCACATAATCTTAGACTTTTGTGGACGATTTTGCAGTCAAAAATTACCTCTCCCTGAATTGTGTGACAGAGCCTGTTGTTAAGAGGGTGCATATATATAAAATAACATGCATAAATTACCTACACTCTCTGACTGAGCTTTAGAAATGCTCATGAATCTGTAGAATTGTGTGCTTCAGAGAGCTACAGTGAGACCAAAGACTTCACCAAAGTGCAAAATAGAGCTACCTGCACTAAACGTATTCTTCAACATGAGTAACTCTGAATTGCATTTGATGGTTCCAAAGGTTGGCAGAAATCTGGGGTTGTTTAGTCTCTGAACATGAATATTAGTTTTATACTTAATAGAAATTATTGTTCTCAGCTGCTACCACCACGGATATACTGCTTGTCATTCACAAGCCTACAATGATGAATGAAGACACTCAGCCTCGTGTAAGTTTCTAACCCTGTTCAGAGCAACTAGCACTTGGAGATGTGTATCTGTAGTCTAATGCCAAGGGGGGTAAAGCATGCAGTTGCAGTTAAAAGTTTTCAGATTATTAGAAACAACTTTGAAGGAGATTTGAAAGTAATATTAAAAATTAAAAGGAATTGAAAGTGTTCCTTAAGGCAAAGTAACCAGCAAATCCCACTGCATTACCCTAAGCACAGTGGCCGGACTTTTATCATAATTAGCCACACATCTTCATTATCTGGACCATCTCTTACAGGTTAAAATGCCTATTAATACCCACTTTGAAAAAGAAATTTATAAGAAGTAAAAGTAGTATCTGTGAAGGTTGTACTGACCAAGCCTGAGTGTAAAAAATGGAATTAGTCCTCCAACAATCCTAAGACATTACTGCATGTAACACATCCCCAAAATTCTTCATGTACATAATTAAAAAGATGACAGACCCTAGTCTTGCGTTTTCTTCCTGCTTAGCAACCTAAGGGGGAAAAAAGTTAAGAAACATTTTGAAATACACAAAACCCCAGAACTCAGACTATCCTAGTCTGGTTTATAGATATACAAACTTGACTACATAGCTACATCCCAGGAGTGCCTTTAGAAAATCGTAAACACAAGTATAAAAGAGAGTGACAGATAAATGAATCTGCAAAGAAGGAGGAAGATAGTCTGCCTGAATGGTAAGAACTGCATTGAGGAGATCATTGAGATCTGCACAAGAAACACTGAGCTACATTCATTGCAAAAATACAAAAAATAGTCTGCTATTCTTAGGCAACCTCTTCCTCTACACAAAATAGGGATTTTTGTAGCTGACTAGAGAATCTGCCTTTGTAGTGTAAGCAATAGTGGTTCTAATTGTCAGGCATGGAAAAGAGGGCTTAGACCTGATTGTCTAAAATGATCATCAACTAAACTGAAATGATCATCAGCACAACTATTCTGTGGTGTATTTTAGTGCTGAGTTTTGGATATTATTTGTCAAGGACCAGAGAACAGATTTGGATGAGAAGAAATGAAGAGAAAATAGATAAATGTGCATTTGAAGTGTGTTCAAGCAAACCAGTGAAACATATCAAAAAATACATGGAAAAAAGCACAAATCAGGAAAACAATCTGGTAAGTGTAGGAAAAGAGAGAAATGGGAGAAGTCAAGCTGAGTTAGATCTTGCACAGGGCAGAGACAGGTTCTTAAAACATTTAGAGAAAATGAGAAAGCAGAAAACTTGAATCATTCTTCAATGAGGATGAGATTGAGATAATAATCTAGATACTCCTCAGACAGAATTCTTTGCTTCAGGTTTCCAGTAATAATAGTGTTGGTAGTTGTTGATCTTAAGGGTACAGACAAAGATTAGTACGGATGAAGAAATGAAAGTTAAAAATACTACACTGAGTTAAAACCAGAACTCATGTGCATGAAGTGTTTCAGTTTAGGAGGCTGTAGTAATATGTACTGAAGACTTGTAGTCTATGTTTCAAGTTAAACACCAGAAAAAACCTGCAATACAATTAAAAAGTGGAAGAATGCTATATTAGCAATAGATATAGACTAGTAGTAAAAATATTATTTGAGAACATAATTAAATACATGTGGGAAGTAGGAAATGGGATCAAACATCTCATGCTGTTCTACTCTAGACTATGCTTTTGGGTTGTTTTTGTTTGTTTGTTTGGCTGGTTGGTTGGTTTTTGGTTTTGGTTTTTTCATTTTTTTTTTGTTTGGTTTGTTTATTTATTTGTTTGTTTTACGATGGCAGCAGAATTTGAATTGATGAAGAATCAATATGTTGGATGTAGATAATTAGCAAATTAGACAAATTATTATGAGAAAAGTGGAAAGAGTTTACAACATGTTGTTGATGAAACAACATCTGTAGGAACATATTGGAATAACATTTTTAACTGGAATATCCTTAAGATAACTACATGACCAGAAACAAAGGAAACATATTGAAGTAAACTCATGCTGAAGCATCACATTCAGCTAAGTCCACATTCAGCATTTCCAGAAGAAGAAGGAAAGTATTAGTCCCATTATGAAAGCTACTGGTGAGAAATTTGTGTACATGTCTGTATAAATTTCTGACTTCCTCCCCACATTCAGACAAGATTAAATAAAACTGGAGTAGGAATTGAGAAGTCTGTTATGGCTGAGCCAAAGAAAATGAAAAACAGGCTGGGTAACACTAGTACTAAACAGCAGATACTGAAGGAAAATTCTGTGGTTGGGCCTGCTTGGAGAAAAATCTTACATAACACTTGTTAATCTTTTGTAAAAACATTTAAAAACAGTATCTGATGCCATTTCCTGGTCTTAAAAATTAAGAGCCAGACACAGTTAAGGGAAAAAAGGGTTTTTACCTCGCTATTTAATAAGGATCCCTATGATGCACCACTTCAGCAAGGTGGAATGCGCCAAAATGCACCCACACGATACATCATGTATACAATTTCTAGACCTTGCAAATTAGCATATCTACAAAGATTGCCCAATGAGAAGCTTGAATGAATAGCGTGATATCCCCCCATCCCGAGGAACTCCCCCCTGCATGGGCCTATCTTAGTTTACAGGATGTGTTCTAGAGAGGACCTTGGTTTCTCAGGATAGNAGGGGGCTGAGATGCTGGTACCAGGCTCCTGGCAACATTGAATTGATGCAGACAACAATCTGCAAGCAAGATGGACCTCAATGGCCCAGAGGGTGTCTGGTTATGAACTATATTTGCTTAATAGTAGAAACACAGGAGTGAGTCTGGAAGTACTCCAGGCAGCTACATCCCTGGTCTGGTTATCTGCACTAAGAATGCTGCATGACAAAGAAAACCCCAATGAAACAAAACAGTTGGGTTTTAATTATTTTCATTATCTGTTAAACTCAGAGGCAGATGACTGGAATTCTAAGGGGACATGCCAGCTTCTCTGGTCTTTTCTGTCAGGTAGTTGCAGTGTGTTAAGTGGGCCAGTGCGCTGTTTGAATCTGATACCTTAGAAGTATCATATAGAGCAATGGTAGAAAAACATTAATATGAATGAGCAAAAGATATAAAAACAGGCCCAACATGGTTGTGTGTCAGCATGTGCTGCACATTCAAACAGTTTGCAGAACTTGAATGCTGAGACCAGGGTGAGGGGGATGAGAATAAAATGCTATGACATTTAAGTCAGACAGACAAAGTAGAATTCACAAGGGAATCCTTTTCTCCTGAAAGCAATTATGTTTTCTGAAGTCTTCATTCTTCCCAGTGCTTCACTTCCTTGAGATTATCCTAATTAGAAAGGAAGGTAATATAGCAGCAAAGCAAATTTTGTAGCGGCCAGGAATGGAGCTGGGAAGTAGCTTTACTGAAACTTCACCTGTGCATGGTGCTCAGTCAGGTTATGCCTAAAAAACTCTGAGAACCAGGAATATTCCTATTTCACGCTTTCTAATACTTGATTGTCTATCCAGAAAGGATCTCCCCTACATCAAGAAGCTTTCAAATATACAGAGGGTGTAGCTTCTGACTTGCATAGCAATAATCTAACAGAGAAGGCAGGAAAGGATGTGGTGATGTGGGTAATTGAGGTGAAAAAAAAAAAAAATCCATTGAGGTCACACAACATAACCCATTGATAGAGCGAAGGATAGAAACCCAAATTTTCTAACCTCTCCTTAATCCCTAGAACACAAAAATGGCTTCCAAGCTGTGGCAATGTTTCAGGCTAGTTGCCTTCAAGCTATTTGAATTACACTTACCACACTGAAAGATTGAAAATGACCACTTGCTACTGCTGACACAGCTAGCTAGCCTGTAGCTACCCTGGTGTAGTGTCCTGGTGTCTTCCTATTCAAGCCTTCCTGCAGCTTGTTCTCTAGAATATGTATAGACAATAACATGCAAAAGGTGACAGCTTGACAAGAGAGCTTACTGAAAGCCAAACATTAAGGCCTCTTCTACTTAGCCTTATTCATTCCAGTACACTTAATATTTCCCATTAGCTGCTGAACAAATGTAATGGCTCTGACATTAATGAAATCTGTATAAAGTGCACATGGCTTAAGTGGGGACAGCCTGAAATGCACAGCATAAAAGCAAATCACATTAGTAGACTGTTTCTTCCTATAAGGTTATGCACTTCTCCGGTCATTGTGGAAGGATATTGCACAGCAGCCAGGGCTTGGAGTAAAGTTAGAAAGACTTCAAGAAAATAAAGTAGTCATTTTCTTTTCTGTGTCTTTAAAGCAACCTGTGTAACTTGTTTCAAGTTTACCTTCCACATAATTAATTAATTCTGATAATTACTTTATGGCTATAAATCTGTTAGTAAGGTTGTTATGAGTAGAGGAGACAGCCTTGGAGATCAAAGGGTTTAGTTACTGATCAGTAAGGAAGTAAGACTGTGGATTTCAGGTTTTACCATTAATGATTATTGCAGATTTTGACATTACTTTTAGCTAAGTACTCCCAATCTGTACTTATCTGAAGGGTATTGCTTGTACATGGGTGTCCAAATTCAGGGAATTATCCTAGCTGTCCTCCAGTCTTTTGCTGTGCTCATGAAATAGATATTTCTAATCAGGAGCTGTTGACTGATGTGTTACAAAACCCAGACAAGACAGAAATCTGGCAAAATCTGGTGAGATAGAATATAGCATGGTTAAATTGAAAATGTAATGTCTGTAAAGAAACCATGTGAGTATTTTAGCCCATGCTAAGGTTGAGATTTCTTTTCCCCAGCTATGCTTAATTACTGCCACCTGCACTTAAGGTGCAGTGTTGGTGTGTGTGTTACAGCAACCACCAGCATGAGCGGTTCAGGCTAAAAGCTGTCCAGAGAAAATGCATAGTAGGATCATCATCCTGCTTGTTGTCCCTTTAACTTTGCTACACTGACCATGGTGTGTCCTTCAATTATGAGCATTAAGTATCCATAACTGAAAAATGCTTTGCTGCAAAATGCCCTTATGGCCATCCACTGTTAGAGCTTCTGGATGATTTGGATGGAATCAGAAATATCTGACCAGTGTCTAGACATTGGGGTTCCTGCTCTATTGCATGTTTTCTCGTGCATGAAGGAGGAACAGGAGGCTTTGTAAAGGAAGATAAACAATCTCTGACTTTTGCCACCCTTAGAATTCTCAGACGACTGTTCTTTGTGTTAAGCTGCCTCCATGGTTGATGGTTCATGAGGTTCTGAACCACAACAGAAATAGGAATGATACAAACATCAGGATAGGTAATTTCCACTGAAAAATCTCACATATGGATGAAGATTTCTCCCTAGCTCAACAGGGAGGGATTTAGAAGACTTGTCAATCCTCATAGTTTTCACTTAAAAACCAATGAGAAACAGGGAATTTCTAGAGATTCTAAAAAGTCTACTAAACCCCCGGCTTTTTCAGCTGAGTACCTTGGAAGTACCTCTTTCAGGAGTCAACCCTTCCTCAGCTTCCATGCTCTTCAGTGCAGTCTTGATGCTTCCTTTTTCTATGTTTTTGAGGTTTTGTAGCTGCCTGAATATGACAGCACCCAGAACTGATATAGTATTTTGGCATATCATGAAGACTACCAAATGTTTCCTCCACCTGTAAGTGGTAAAGGCCAGCTTTATTGCTACCACTCATGAGCAAGCAACTGAGTTATAAAGAGGTTTACACTATGGGTGGACTGGGAATTGAACCTTCATCCACCGAGTTTCAGATCCAGGGAATTAATAAAAAATTTATTCAGGCCCTGACAATACTTTCTGGGTTAAAAGGAGGAGAAAAAAACCCAGCTAAAATGCTGCACCCAGAACGGAATAACACCTTGCCTGACACTGCAAGTTGTTAAATTCCCGTCTCACCCTCCATGAAAAAGCTGTAGTTAGGCAATTTACAGTGTTCAGATACCTGTTGTTTGACATTTTATGGTTGCAAAACCAGATGACTTATGTCAGATCAATCATCTTATATCCTTCAGGTATTTATATCTCATCTAATCTCCATGTAATGGATTATACACTGTACTTGCAGTAGGGGCTTGAATTTCATTATTCTTATTAAGATGTCATTTCCATAGCTGCTTCATTCAGTTCCATTTTAGGCCTGTGCCTTTGGTGGCTTTGCTAACCAATTATGATAATGGTTTTCAATTATGATACAAATAGAAGACTCTAACAGTTAATATTTAAAGTGGAAAATGTTCTTCTTTGATTCCCCGACAGTTGAGATGCACAAGCATCCTTTGGTACTATTGTTATTCTAAGAGATTTATAGAGTGGGATCAAATCATACACATTTTAGAAGCATGGAGAGAGACATGTTACCTGCCCCAAGATAAGGCAAGACAAATATAAGACAAGATACTTGACAACAGATCAGTTCAAAAAGAGTCTGGGGGAAGAGAGAGAAGCAGGTTGGGAGATGAGCTCCATAATGATATTTCAAATCTATGGCAGCATGTCAAATTCGCAACACTCTCAGCGGGAAAGGAAATCAGGTGCAAGAATTAGTTAGGATCTTTGATTGAAAGCAAGGGATACAGGGATAGCTGTGCTTTGCAACAAGCTTGTTATAAAGCCCTTCAGATACTGCTGTCAGGGTATTTTTCATGGGAAGCAAGAGGTAGCTACATCTGTGTAAAGACAAGCAGGATATAATGAGAGCCATTCTCTCCCCAGCCTTCCCAAGGCATTGAACCAGAGCTTCTTATGCCATCTTTCATTCCAACTGCATTTTCTTCCCTTTAATATTGGGATGTCATGTAGCCCAGGAACAAGTCCAGCAGGAATCAAGAGGAGTCCATACTGAGCTGATTTCTCCTTGCAGTTCATGACTTGATCATGTTCATGCAGACCCAGAAAGCAGGAATCCCTGCAGCTATCCCCCCTCTTCACTGGATGAAGAGAGGCAGGAGACATGAACCATTGACTCTGATTCATCCACCCTTTTGCAGCAGTAGTGTTATTATTTAGAAGAGCAAAATGGAAAGACTGACAGCATGAGATCTGTGACCTTTGTGAATCCTTGGGATGAATATGTCTCCTCCTCATGCAGGTTTGAATGAACAGCTCACCCAGCTGAACTATCCAACTGCATCTTTTTTTCAGGAGCACCGTAGGTGCTTTAACTGACAGCTAAAAGGCATCAGACGAGAATTGTATCCTCACAGGAGCTTGCAAACCATTGTTTCACAGAAACTTTCTGCTAACAAGTGACATGTCTCTCAGGAAAACTAACTGCATTACCTTGTATTAATTCGACACGAGGAAGACCTTTGTCTCAATTAAATATGATCTGGGGGAAGACATGCTAGAGAAGGCTCAGCAATGATTGCAAAGTCATGGGAACTCTGCCCCACTTATTCCACCTGCTATCCTAAGGTCTGAAACCCTCGCATGCTGTGGAAAGAAATGCAATGTTTGGACTCAAAAGATTTCAGAGAACTTTGTGAATATGTGTAGATTATGCTAAATGCCTTCTGCTGGTGAAGTTTCTGTGAGGCTTAAATTTAAACTTACAGTGACAGGGCAAATAGGACAATATGACTGTTTGGGCCCTATGAACACCACTTGTGCTGATGGTGTAGTAAGACAATCCTTTATTTTGGTCACTATGGAGACTGTGACTTTGAGTATTGAGCAGACTTTCTCTTTTGGTTAAGGATGGATGGCTCCTTAATTTGTGCTGAGACTGCCCTCAGAAATGGTATGGCTCAAGCTAATGAATTTTAAACTGATTGGTCAAAGTAAGGGGAAAAACAGGAGTGGATTTATTAGCTACAGATCTTTGTAAGACAAGTTGCCCTTCCCTGCATTCATCATCTGCTGTCAGATTACCTGCAGTAGTTGTTTTGCTATCCAGAAGGAGGGGAAGGAGAGAATAGATGGGGAAATTTTTCACAGAGAAGTTAGATGGAGCATGCCATACAGATGGACAAAAAAGCAGGGGCTAGTGACAAATGCATGGACTGAATAGTTCCTTGAGTACATCTCGATTATCAGGCCAAGTGAAATAGTTGATATCTCAGATGCCTGTGGTACATGTGAGGTTTAGTGTGGCAGTGAAATGATAAAACCTACCATGACAGTGAGAAAAGAAGTCAGATAACAGCTCTGACTTCAGACATCTGGTTTCAAGTCTCAGTTTAGCAGCTTCGTTAAGCAAATTGCAACGTGTCTTTGCACATGGCCTACCTGTGAAGTGCAGATAATGTTCGTAGTGAGAGCAGTTATATTAGAGATTGAGAGGCCCCAACAATGCCATGTTTGCTAAAGGCTGATAAAACAAGGTTCGTTGCACCTGGGACAGGTAACAAAAGCAATTTCAAGTACTTCAAAAGCTATAGAATGTTTGCTTTTCATAGCTATGAAGTATTTTCAGAAAAGCCTTGCCACACAAACCATATTTAGCTGTGTCTTGTGCTTGTGGAACAGATGCCCTGGGCCAGTGGATTTTTAGTTGCATGACTTCCACTTCACCAAGAAAACCTGGAACATAACCTATGGTTTTCCTATGCTGAATTAAACCTGGAAACTGCTCTTAGTGTTATTTTAGCAGTGGGATATGACTCCTTCTTTGTGACTGGCTGTTTGTTTAATTTAAAAAAACCCTGACATCATGCTTCCTTAAAAGTCATAGAAAAATATGAATTCTTACACTACGATTTTTAATTAATGTTGTTGAGCTGATGGATGAACTCTTAACACAGTATGAAGGACAAATTCTTTGTAACAGAGCTTATAAATTACTTATCAAAAAAGCATTTAACTGAAGGAAAACCTAGAGGTGCTAAAGAAACAAATACATTAGCTGTAATGAAACTTCTGAGATAAAATAAGATGAAAACATGTATTTGTCCTGTTGTAATTGGTTTCTGTCTGTGTATGCATTAGGTGCATCAAATTACATTTAAAAGGTCACATACCAGGTAGCCAAGTAGCATTTAAACTGTACCCAGTGTGAATCTGCATGGATTTGACTCCCATACCTAACAATGTCAGTTTTAGTTCAAGTTTTCAGAAGCCATCCCAAATTGAGGCCTTCCCACAACTGAAAAGATAAGCAAGCACACTGTTTTTAGACACCAACTGAGCGACCTGGTCTAATTTCAGTATTAACCTTGCTTTGATGAGGAGCCTGGACTGCAGAGCTCTTGAGGTCCCTTCGAACCAACTTCTACCTAATATTAATTTTCAGGAACTGGTCACCAATTGCTACTTCTTCCACATGTATATTGAGAGTACAGCTATAGCTGAAGGCTTTCTCTTTTACCAGCGATTCTGCCATCTTGTAATTTTGTAAGTCTCTGTTCTCTTTTTAAAAACATCACATTTCTAGTACCTGTCTGGAAGGAAAAAAGTGTAAATTATTCTTCTGCATTTCAGAGTAACACAGAAATATAGAGTTGTACATTTTGTGAAATGCATTTGTTAGTAGAAAGAAGGAAAAAAAGCTGTGAGTTTCACAGTAAAATGTGCTTGCAGATATGATGGGGGATGGTGGTCATCTTCACCATCCATTCACAGATTGTTTCTGGGACTTTTCACATTTTTACACTGCACTGCACCTTGGTTTAAAGTAACTTTCCTGTTGCAGTATAAGAAAACTCAACCTGTATATTTATTTATTCTCTTCTACCTAAAAATCCTGCAAATGGGTTGCTGCAAAACTTGAGTGCTGATTATAACTACTTTTACAGTTACATTTATATGTATTCAGACAGAAAAAATTGTATTTACCTATCTTCGCTAATCAGTGCTTCTATCTTGCTTTAAGTCTTTTTTTTCTAACTGTGGATTACTGAAATCCTTAAGCAATTCTGAGGAAAGGTAAGATTGCCTTCAGCAGTGTTAAAATTTATACTTTGCAATACTTTTCTCCACAAGTGAAGTAAAGGGTCAGTGTTATTGACAGTATTTCTCATATATGACTCCATACTAAAATTTATTTGCTCATTAACCAAAATACACAGGTTTTTTTCTGGAATTGCAGGGACCATCTGTGACTAAGAGCAGTGTAGAAAGCAAAATTTCTAAAATCCTGGAGGAGAATCTGTGATGGAGGTTGCATGTCTGTAGCCTGTGTGCTGATACAACATTCTATGTGTTTGTTTTCTCTAAATTCCTCTCTGCTAGCTCTAAATGATTTAATCAATATGTATTAAAAAAACCCCTCTAACCATATTGTACATCTTACTGCTTGCAAATCTAAATCTATTTTAGCTATGTAGTAGAAGTGTAATAATACTAGTTCTATAAAAACCAGACTCCTCTCAAGGTGCTGAAAAGCTATAAAGAAATAAAATGATACCTCAGAAAGGGAAGTATTTGAAATTTTGTGGACAAATATATACAAGAGCTAAAGTAACCACATTTTAGATGTACTTGATTTCAGGCTTTCCTTTTTTAAGATACTTCAGAACTTGATAAAAAGTAGATTTTTTTTTCTGCGTGTGTGTGCTAAGTTTTTCAGTTTCTAAGCATTTATTTCCAGGCTGAGGATAAGATTCCCAGGACTCCCAGCTTAGCAGCTACTGCTAAATAAAAGGTTATATACAGCATGATACTTGCTCTAATATTTGTTGAGACATGCCCTGATAAAAAATTGAAGAAAAAAGAAGAAATGATCAGGGCCAGTCAACCTTATTCATAATAGTAAAGCCTCTGCAAGGGAGACCGTGGAGCTTGCGCTTTGTGCCAAGGATGGGCAAAGGATGGGAAACAAGGAAGACAATTCTATGTGAATTACTAACTTCAGGCAAGTATATAACTAGATGTGTTAAACACCAACAAGTCTAAAAGCTTCAAAGTGACATAATTCACCTTTTAAACAAAATAAATACTCTTGATGAAGGCCTTAGGAGATAACTTTTCTAGGAAAAAAAAAACAAACCCAAGATTTGGACCTTGTCTGCAAGGGTGGGAAAAGCTAGGGGCCACCTTTTGACCAAAAAAACAAACTTCACAGTAGGAAAAGCTCTGAAGATGGCATGTAAGCATAACATGTCGTGAGGGAAGCTGAAGAGGGAATGATCTAAAAACCTCTCTAAAAAACAGTGTCTTCCTTGTTGCTAAAAATAGCAGACAATCTGGTGAAAAAAATAAACATAGAAAGACATTGCAGTATAAGTGGCTGAAGCCACTCAGACCAATGAGTGGTGGCTCAAGGATGGCTCAGATACCACAATCTAAACATCGCAGTTAGGGCGAGTGTGGTCCACTTCCCTCATGATCCCCCTGTTCTTATTTTGCATGTTGTTAAGTCATTGGTTCACTGTTTCCCCTCCCCAAGTTATGTCACCCTTATGTTTATTCATATTTATGTTAATAGCTTATTGCCTAGGCAATCAGTGCCTAGAAAGTTCTGTTCAGCTCCCCATTGGTTAATTTGAATCAGACCCTCCCCTGAGACCCTGTGATTGGTGAGTTGTGTGTACGTGTCCTTATCCCATTGGTTTATCCCTCTGTACCTCCTCTCTCCGCCCCCTGCATAAAACCTGCTGTACCGCTAATGATTGGCTTGTCTGTGCCTCGGCTCCTGTCTGTGTGGTTCCGTCGGCCCCTTGGGCTGGGCAATAAAGACTTGGATTGCTGCCAGGAGAGTCTCGCCTCTCACTGCTTTGTCTCTGCCGGTCGCTACAGTAACATCAGACTGCAGCTTGCTCCACACAGGAGCCCTGCAGCAACTTGAGCAGCCACTAGTCTGCCAAGCTGGTGCTTGTCCACTCCGGGACACCCAAGCAAGACGCCTGCTAAGCCTGCGGGGCGGCTAGCGGTCAGCATCAGAGAGAAGTCTTCTCCCCACAGCAGATCTGTCTCCTCATGACATAAAAGCTTGGTGAGGCTGAAAGTGAGGAGTGCTCTACTATGGGTGCTGGTGAAGAAGGGAAGAACTGGGGCAATATGTGGGATCTATTCAGAAGGATTTGACAAATTAGAGAGACCAGTCACCCCACCGTATGGAGTTCAACAAGGGAAAGTGCCGTATTCTGCACCTGGGATGGGGCAACCCTGCATGTGTGCATAGACTGGGGAATGAGAGGCTGGAGAGCAGCGCTGCGGAAAGGGACCTGCAGGTCCAGATCATTGGCAAGTTGAACATGAGCCAGCAGTGTCCTGGCAGCCAGGAGGGCCAACCCTGTCCTGGGGGGCATCAGGCAGAGCATCGCCAGCCAGGCAAGGGAGAGGATTGTCCTGCCCTGCTCTGCACTGGGGCAGCCTCACCTCGAGTCCAGTGTGCAGTTTTGTGCATCACAATGTAAGAAAGATATAAAGCTATTAGGGAGCATCCAAAGGAGGGCATGAGGATGTTGAAGGGTCTGGAAGGAAGGCCGTATGAGGAATGGCTGAGATCAATTAGTTTGTTCAGCCTGGCGAAGGGAAGAGTGAGGAGAGACCTCACTGCAGTTTTCAACATCCTCATGAGGCGAAGTGGAGGGGCAGATACCAATCTCTTCAAGCTTGTGACCAGTGACAGGACTCAAGGAAATGGCATGAATCTGAGTCAAGGGGAGGTTTAGGTTTTGTATCAGGAAAGTGTTTCACCCAGTGGGTGGCTGGGCCCTGGGACAAGCTGGGAAGTGGTCACAGCACCAAGCCTGTCTGAGTTCCAGAAGCATTTGGACAATGGTCTCAGCACGTGATATGACTCTTGCAGTGTCCTGCACAGGGCCAGGAGTTGGACTTGATGATCCTGATGGGTCTCTTCCAACTCAGCATATTTGATCATTCTATGTTCTCTATGACTTTATTAGTGTGAGGCATTTACTGATCCAACTGCCTTCTGAAAACTAGACATAATGAGTAATTGCAAGGTTATTTTCTACTGTGATACTTTTTGAAATTTTAACTGACCTTTTCATTGAAAATAAATGAAAAGGGATTTTTCTGTCATGGATTTCTTCAAGTGGATCAGTAAGTATGTTTAAAAGAATAAAGGAATTCAACTCAATCTGAAATTACCTCTGTTTGTAGTTGAGGTTTCATAGATGTAAATCTTGTCCCCTCTAGCATGTTCATCCACAAAAAAGAGGGACCCAAATAATACTTTTAGTGACATGTACTTTCTGTGCTGTCCTGTCATTTTCTATTGGGGTTGCAATGGATGCAGAAATAGCAGCAGCAGCAACAAAAAAGCTGCAGCAGACACTGGAGTAGCTAGACAAAAAAACAAAACAAAACAAAACAAAACAAAACAAAAAAAACGATACCAGTCAGCAGTATAGCTGCATTTAGAGAATATTCTCAGATCAAAAGCTACAGTGGTTCTGTAAGAAGGGAATCTTTTTGTACCCCAAATTTCAGTTAGGTTCATGATAACCTTAGTTAGCAAGGTCCAGCTGTGAAAAAGTTTGAAATTAAATGATCTCAAAAGTCATGCTAGACACAAAAAACCTGTGCAGCTGTAACTACATGTGCAGAGTTCAGTGCCATTTGTTTGAAAAAGCACCAAGAACTGCTTCAAACATCCCTGACTGTAGTTTGTTTAGGTTACACAGGGAGTTCAAGTGTCTGATAACCAGATTAAAAGTTATGTCATTTTTCGTCTGGAGCAAGCAGTCATATCTGTAGAAAGAAGCTTTATGAGTACTGATAGCTCATGTGGCTGGATTCTTTCATGCATTTCAGTAGAAGGGAATTTTGTTCATGACTTCATTGTTTGCAGAACACAGGCAACACATCTTGGACTTTATGAAGATCTTCATGGACTGGCAGTTCTTTACCCAGTCTGAGGTACTGTGGAGCTTATATCAGTGTGCTTGGAAAGAATCTGAGGTGCTATAGGGTTGACATGTATGTACTGGGGAGAAAAAGTGTGATACCTTGAATGTGTTGAAATGAAATGGTTGACTTACATGAACAGGCCTTTTAGTATATAAAGACTTTGTAAAAAGAAGGGCCTGGAAATTTATGTTGTTAAGAAGACACCATAATCTTTTCCAGTGCATGACCAAGGCATCTATTTTCACAGCTATTTACACCTTAATGTTCTTAGAGTATCACAGTACATCCTCCTCAAAGCAGGAATAGCAGACTGGCATTCATCTCCAGCTTTTCAGTGGCTACTGTGTATTGTAGACAAAAAAGGCAAGATATCTTATGAGTTTCAGGGTGAGGAAGTGAGAGCAAGTACTTTTAGATGATTAAATGAACAGGATATTCATAGATTTCAATTATTTATTGGTTGTTTCTCCTCTTACTCTAAACCAGAGTCAGAACTTTAAAGAGTTGTGAGATAATACTTTTCCTATTGTAAGACACAAAACAAGGCCAGTTATCTCAAAAGATGAGAATGTGCCAGTAGAATCCACTGGGAGCACAAGAAGAAGAGTGTGGCTTGAACTGGAGTGGGAAATTGGGCATTTCGCTAAAAAAGACTTGGCTGTCACAACCCTTAGTGCCTGGCTATGTACTAGCTGCAAAAAGGAGTAATTATATCCTTTTGTGCTACAAATTCAAACTGGTTATGACAGCTATTTTTTTTTTAATAATTCCATTACTTTCTGTAAGCAAAAGCAGGGATTATTATATTGGACATTCACTCTTTCCTTCACTCTGTTATTTTGAGAATTGACAGCATGAACATATGTGGCATGTCCTTTCACTTGCATGGTCAGAATGGCAGATGAACAACATCTTACATTTAATCAGTGAACCCCACTTAATGCCAGATTATGGAATTGTTCCAAAATTTTTCATGTAGTAAATGTGGCCAATGAGTATTTTCTTTTTTTAGGACTGCTATTGACTCCAGGAAATGCTTTTACAGTTCTTCCTCCCAGTAATTACCAGGGTTCATTATACAATTGTAGATGTGATGAAATGGTTTGCCTGCCTTTGAAGCATGCCAAAGACAGTTACACGCTAGTAATAAAAACATTTTCATAGCCCATTTCACCCTGCTTACAATCACTTAGCACACTTTTATAGAAATGGAATATCATTGCCAATACCTTGACAGGTGATGCGATGTTCATGAATCATAAGGGAGATTTGAACCATCCAGTCGGTGTTTATTTAAAAGAACTCATAAATGAAATCCCAGAAAATCAACACATCATGCTGTGTGTGTCAGCAGGACTGAAAAAGTATGGGTAAATTTCAGGCAGAACGGTGTGTATATAAAGCAAAGGGCTTACTCTGAGTCAGGAAAAATCAGTTTTGGCCATTTTGAACAATTGAGTCTCGGATTATGGTGCAGCTCTTAAGGGAAACAACCTTAAAAAAAGCTAGAGAGCCACTGCAGGTGCCAATTGTTAGGAAGAACACTACCAGGCAATGGAAACAAAAACACTTTCAGAAAAATCCTCAGCTTACCAGTATTCATGGTTAGAGGCTTAAGCCAGAAAGGTAAATTGCAGCCTGATGGCTTTTGGAAATTGGTATACAATGGAAATACCCCTTTTTGGAAAATTTACAGGGACCGCCAACTTTGGTAAAAGTTATTCTATGCAAACAAAAGTACAGAATGATGCCAAGTGAACACTGTTAGGTCCAAGAGCAGACTAGACTATTGTAATAATTGGCAACTCTGTATAAAGGCTTGCTTTGTAAATATTCTTTTACTTATAGTGTAGAGGGCTTATCTTTTCTTTTGATTAGCCAACTGTTCTCCAGTTATGAAATAAACATGAGTTACTGTAGATTATTTGTTGTGGTCTGCTTGTGAAAATTATGAAACTGGAAAAATCTACATCATGGGCAACAGAATAGTAAGCGGGTAGTCCAGAACATAGTCCCAAGGAGAAAAAACAAAAAAAAACCCGAAAAAGGTTTTAACATTAATTTAAACACAAAGTCTAGCATTCTTTTTAAAACCTCCTGAGATAACATGCAAGTAACAGCAACAGAGAAACCAATGTATGCTGGTAGCATTTAACTCTTTCTAGAAAATGTAGAAGATCCTTCCAAAACCATTGTGACTATTTGCTGGTGAATTTAGATGTTCTTATATCAGAAGTTTTTAGATTAAGAGTAGACCTTTTTTTTGTCAGTCTGGATAGTGGTTTATATATTGAAAAGAGCCACTGCTGGATATGAAACGGAGACGTAAGAACAGACTGTTTTAAATCCTGAGTTTACTGAAGGGAGATGTGTCCAGCTGTGTGAAGAGAAACAAATGTCTTCTAAAGAAACTCATCCAGTCTTTCCCCTCCAACAGAGAAAGCAACATGCACTTTGCTCTCACATGGTTGAATAGGAACTATTTCAGAAATAACTTGGAACATCTTAAAAGGAAACATTCTTTGGATGGGAATCAAAATAGGAAATCCCTAAAAGTGTGTAAAAACCTCATTAAAACTCTGATAGCAAGCTTTCTCTTAAAAGAAGCAATGGAAGCGAAACAGTTGGGTAAGGAGTATGAATTAGATTGTTACTAAATTTTGCTGTATTTTCTGCTTATCTGTTTCAATCCAAGACAGTAAAATGGGTTCACGGTCCAAAACAAATCTGGTGTTCAATCACAAGAGGGGGAATGAGAGGGTTTTCTAGAAAAGGGGGAGAATGTGAGAACTGTAGCAGGGCAGGTCCTGGCTGTGTTGTTGAAGGCTGTTTTCTAAAGACTACATTTAAATGAATTTGAGAAAGCTACAACTTGCTTCTTTATGCTTCAGAGGTGTCTGACATTTGGAGCAGGATGATGTGGATAAAGGAAAAGCCAATACTTTTCAGCTAAAACAGGCAGAAAATAGACATCCATAACAAATTTAATACCTACCTTGTAAGTCAGAAAGCCTTGTACTGTACGAAATACATTTTAGGGAGAGAACTCTGTTCAGGAATATGCATCAGCAGACACATTTATTCTCTGGATAATGAAGGGTTCTCTTGTTAATGGTTATAATATGCAAAATTTAGTTTGTTTGACTTCCAGACTCTAGTCTGTTTCTTTTAAAACCCACCTAATTCTGGGGATTCTTTTATGAAGCATGGGAATATCTGTGTGAAAGCACTGGTCTGACTGAAGAACTCATCTTCTGCTAAACAAAATATACTGATAATACACCTGAAATTACAGCTGCATACTAAAATTCTCAAATATAACTAAAAGGTGGAAATTGGAAAAAATAATTTTCTATTTTTTAATTTAGTAATTATATTAGTGTTTATATAAACCTTTCCATATTTTCTTAGCATGTTCCCTGTTGTTACAGAGGATATCTGTAAGTGTCTAAAAATAACACAAGACTGCAGCAATGTATTTAAGAATGTGATAACTGCAGAGGCATGCATGGATTTTTTGAGACAGGTTTTAAAGTTCCCTAGACTGTCAAAGACTCTCTATAGCACAGAGTTTATATGTAGCATGAGAAGTGTATCTATATGTGTATTTAGCACAGGTACATGTTCTACATCTCTAATATATTTTTTATTTATATTTATGAGTGGCATCACCATTACTTTTTTTTCATACTAAATGATCAGAATGTGCTGTCAAAATGCATTCTGAAGATAAGTCTTCTTTCTGTGAGGTAGCAAAAATGTACAGCAATTACTGCACATAACAGAGAAGTTTTTGAAGTCTAGGCTGAAATAATCTGTATTTCTTAGGTTATTCCTGTATAAGCATTTCACAGCCTTTCTAAAACAGAATACTGAGAACAAGGTTGGGGCAAAAATAGGATGCCACTATGAATCAAAACCATTTTTAAATCAGGACTTAATGCATTAGCATTTGCCTATGAAGTTTGTGGTGGATGGGAGTTCATTTTTGCATGTAGTCAAAAAGTATTTTCTTCTCTATACTAGTGCCAAAAATTTCATATACAGCAACATTAAGCAGACATTGATCAAGTTTTTGGGAAGTTTGTTTCTGCTTTAAAGTTCCCTATTTTCAAAAGTGAGTATTGCACACATTTGATCAGAAGACAAAACAAATGCAATACATCCTTTGGCAAACTCCTCTCAATTAGTGAACATGCTTTGATCTTCCTTTTATTTGCTGAACGGGAGACCCAGCTGCATATGTACTTCTGTACAGCTGTCAGTGTCAGATCTGTGGAATGTGGAAGTGGTTGTTCTCCATTAATGTGCCACTGGCATGAAAACATTAATATCATCTGCCTGGAGCTGAAGGGATTTATAATGCAGTTCTTGCTACAGGCATAATATTTCATGTATCTAGTAACTCTTTTAAGTAGCTATCCCAAGAGTAAGTTTTCTCAATTACTCACCTGGTTGCTAAATGTTTTCATCATCTTGGTTCTTGAGATAGCAGACATTGGCTGCAGGCAAACCTGTGTGTCTGTAATAGGTTGAAACTGAGTTGATGGACGAGTTCTTAAGCCAGCTGCACTTTTGCAATTGNGAACTCCAACTGAGCCAGGACTGCGCAGCCGAGATGAGATCTGAAGTTGCTGCGACCCTCCTTCTCTCCCAGTTTTTGCTGGAGCTGGTGGGAGCCCACAGAGATCCTCTGCAGCCAGCACAGCTTGCACTAAACTGAAAAGAACATCAGTGCAGCCCGCGAAGTAGAAAAACATGATGGCTTCAAGGTCAAGAAGAAAGTGAGTCATGTGAGACGAAGTTAAAGATGACGGCGGGAAGAAAGGGTGGAGGCGCTCAGGCACGGCTAGCAAGCTGCGGGAGAACTCTTTAAATCATTTGNCTAAGAAGCCACCCCAGAGTCATGAGTAGCTGCACGTCCAGAGAACTCCAACTGAGCCAGGACTGCGCAGCCGAGATGAGATCTGAAGTTGCTGCGACCCTCCTTCTCTCCCAGTTTTTGCTGGAGCTGGTGGGAGCCCACAGAGATCCTCTGCAGCCAGCACAGCTTGCACTAAACTGAAAAGAACANCACAGCTGCAGTATGAATAAACTGTGAGATTTTCATGGGAGAGATACTTTTTTTTTCACTTCAGTAGATTGTTTCCGGGTGGACTACTGGGTTGTGAAGGATTCCATGGCAGAACAGAAGAAAACCCTTTTCCCTAAGCATAAGAAAGACACTTTTAAGAACTGTAACACTGACCAATTCTCCTATTTTTGTTATCCTTTGTGCGAGTTGAGTTGGGGAGGTGCTAGAGGAAGGGGGGGGCGGGGGGGGGGTTTGCTTTAGTTCCTTATTATTTCTTTTTACTTTTACTTCTGTTAGTAATAAACTTCTTTATATTCTTGAAAGTTTTGAACCTGCTTTGCATTTATTCTAATCCTTATGTCACAGAAGATAAGAGATGCGAACAAAACCACTACAGTGTCCCAAAGCAGCTGTAAGAGGCATCTGTAGGTTCTTCATGGCTTTTGAGAAAATGCAAGTGGATAATATTTGCCGTTGACACTGACCAAATGCGTCACTCTTTCTACAGAAGGTTCTTTGATACAGGGCCATTTCATTTTTGCTTTTTCCTAGCTCTAGCTGGGCTGTCAGGTTGGCGTGTCAGTCATAGAATCATAGGATCATGGACTCTTAGAGTCATTAAGGTTGGAGAGACTTCTAAGATCACTGAGTCCAGGTGCCAACCCAGCACCATCATGTTCACCACTAAGCCATATCCTTCTGGAGCCATGGTGCTGTTTGTCATTCAGGAGGTTGTTGCTTGTCAAATGAAGGTGTCTTTACAAGGAAGGTGGTCAAAACTGAGTCACCAGGGTGTCATGGCTGTAAATGAACAACAGCCTCCACAGAGACTCTGTGGGCCTTCTGCCAGTAGGGATGGAGCTTCTGAAATCATATTTCAAGCTGACATTCTGCAGTCTGGAACATGTGAGGAACATTAGTTTATTTTGTTGCCAGTTAAAAATTGAGTAGGATAGTGGGAAACAAGAGACAAAACCAAAGCCACCATTTCCTTGAACTCCGTACAACATGGGAGCAGTTTTGGGGTTTCTCACAGAGCCCCTGCTACCAAAACTTTGCCACATAAAGCTAATACAGGTTTAAACATCTTAAGTATACTTTTCAAAAAAGGTACAATTGTCTTAAAGAAGCAACAAGTATTGTCAGTCTGTTGGGTTTCTCCCAGGTAAAGGGCCTGCTTAGTCTGTGCTATGTAACAGCCCCACTAGAAAAATACACCGACAAGGCTTTTCTGCTATCAGCACAGCACTTGTTTTGTTAAAACCCTAGAGGTTTCAAACAAAGGTTAAGCTTGTGGATCAATTTGCCAAAGCAAAATGATACTAGTCTGTTCTGATGTGACAGTATTTCTGTGATAATGGAGTTGCAAGAATACTTACCTTTTCAGCTTGCAGATGTTTGTCATACACAATGGCTTCAGACTTCAAATATGAGAGCAATATAATAAGGGGATAAGGGATTTTCCCCCAAGCTGGCTTTCTACAGTGCTGGTTTATGCATGAGAAGAACTGAATACTCAAGTCGTATCTGCAGCAAAGGGAAACACATAAACCTCGCAACTTACTACCTCTAAAATATTTCAGCAGCAGTGGAAAATGCGTAATCACTGCCAGAGCACAGCTTCCTAGACAACTTTTCTGCTTGACAAACTTGATCAGGAACACTTCAGGAAGTGCAGAATGAATCATCCCTAATTGCTGAAGGTTTGAAAATAGCCTCATCACATGAATGTATCCTTTTTCCTGTTTGAAAAAGAGATTTGAAAAGAAATTCTTCTGTAGGTGTGGGGTATTTTTATCAAAACTTCCACACTGATATGAAATAGGTACAATAATTATTCCCTTCCAGATTGTTGGAGAATTTAAAATTGGCAGCTGAACACAGTCAGATAACATGCAGGCTTTAACTCAAGTATCAATGATTTAGGGTGTCTGTATATTTTATATACAAAGCTCTGCTTTATATATAGATATATATAAAACATGACTCCTCCTTCTTTTTGGTATCAAAGCCATGTAATTTTGAATATGAAACAATCAAAAATCAGAAGTAAATGAACAGTCAGTATGCTTTATAAACAAAATAGGAAATACAGCTCATTACTAATTTGGAGCAGTGTAACTCACCTGCACTAGTGAATTCATAACAAAGTTAAATTTGTTTCTGGGTTTCCTTTTGTTTTTGGAAATGGGCTAAAAGCAGAGCCAGATGTGAGACATTGCAATACACAACAGTTGACTGCTGCCATGTGGATTTGCTAAAGTATGTCATTAGTTACTTTGTTATGTGCTATGCAAAGATCAAGAATGAATAATTCAGAGGATGAAATCCACTCCTTGATGTGGCTTGGAAGGAGATATATTCTCTTTCTTGCTCAGCCCCAGACCTAGGAGATCTACTGAGGGGAAAAGATGAAGACAAACATCACTGGGATTGAAGAGAGATATCAGAGACTTCAGGGAATATGATATTTGGAAAGGAAATATTAAGGGTCAGGGAATATCTATGTAATAAATTCAAAATCCATGTAATACAAAAAACCTGAGGTTTTACTTCCATTTGAAAAGGGACTGATAAGGAACTTAGTTTAGTTTCTTGAGAATTGTTTTCTCTTCATGTTCTTTTGATCAAAACCCCTGTTGAATGGGAGGTAAGTTCCTTGTAATTTCAGTGAGGTCAAGACTTCCATTTTGATTGCCAAATCTGTGTAGTGCTGGTTCCCAGGTGAGAAGCTAGGGATTTTCTCTGACTAGGGGGGAACACTAGAATACCCACAAATAAAAGAAGGAAAACTGTTCGGCTTATGTGAAGACATCAGCTCTCCTCTTTGATGAAAAGCCATTTTTCCTGCCTGCCATGGAAATCTCAGTCCTTCTACGGACTACACCATTCATCTTTTTCACACTGTTTAGACCATTGCCTACTTAATGGAACATATAATGGGATGAAATTGCCAATTTGCCTGGTGATTGAGATATGGGATGTCTCTCAGGGGTATAATTATAAACTATTTTTTGATATTCCAGTAGTACTGGCATAAAGATGTGTTCCTGCCTCTGGATTTACTTCATATAATGGGTCACAAAAATCAGTTGTATTATTTTCCTTCGTATTTTCCTTTGTATTTTGTATTAATTGCTGAAGACACCAATTTTAAATATGATTTAGCTCTATGTATGAGCTGAGGGCTATGAACTCTGGACTGAAGTATGGTTGAAGGAGCAGAAGACCGAAGGGGTAATAGTGAACAGTAATGTATTAAGCTGGAAGGAGATAGTATCAAGCTAAGTGCTGCACTAACTTTATTTTACATGAGACAGACATTGCTGATCTAAAAAGTGCTGGTAATACATAGAATGTTAAATAATAATAAAATAAGTCCAGATACTAACAGTCAAAAAGCCCATACCGCTGTATTTTTTTGGGAGACTACTAAGACAAGTAAGGAAAAACTCAGGTTGAAGGAAAAAGGAGAAAGAGATGGCATGTGTAGAGCATGTTCATCACTTCCAGTTCTCCTGAACTAGAAGAACAAGATTTGATGGGCACGTAAGGCAAAAATGCATTTATTGATTATGAGATGGCAGGTTGATTTGAAAGGAACCTTTATAGAGACCATCATTTCCATAGATGCCTGTGTTACTGCCAGGCATGTGGCAACATGCACAGAGTTATCCTGTGAGAAGGAAAAGAATCTGACATGTAGAGTAGGAAGGAATCATATAGTTCTGAAAGATGTAAATCTACAGAAAGGAGTAATGCCAAAAAATATGGCTAGTAGTAAGTTGTATCTTAAATTGCATCTGATGGGTATGTCGCAAAAAGATTTGGAAACACACATGCTGAGCCATCTTGTCAAAGAACACAGGGCAACATGTTGACCAGACACCTGTAATCTAGGTTTTGTTTAAGCATTTTTCTGAGAACTTTGATTGGTTTTAAATGATACAATGGATATTGGCATGGGGACCAACTGCTTAGGGCATAGAAGTGATTGCAATGAAGTACTGTGTTTCCTTTTTGCTGTCAGGAAGATGTTCTCACATTTGAAGTAGTTAAGAAGGAAAGAGGCAAGGATGCTCTGGCACTTTTCAACATTCCAGTAAAACTAAGTTGTGCCTCCCAGAAGGATGAAGTGTTGGCACAAAGTTGTGGCTGAACTGTTCTTGTCATGAGAAAAAGAGGCTGAGGGAGAAAAAACCCAAAACTGCTGTGCTGTGCTGTGAAGACAGCTGTGAAGGTTCAGGTTTGCTGTTCCTATGAGTGATTGAGGGGGGGAATCAATCTTGTATTGACTACTGCTACAGAATTACTGCTCCTATAGTCCTAATTTTTTTAATTGATGGTGGCAGCAGCAGCAGTCAGCCCAGGAAAAATAAGCAGAATGGCTGTTTGATCCTTCGCCTGCTTCCTGGATACTCTGGGCAATATCTACTTTGCTTGGTTCTTACGCAAGCCTGTAACTAAATTGTATGCGCGGACTTCTGAGGGGCGTTAGAGTCTTGATGCAAGGCTGTGACAGAACTGATTCAGTAAAATAAATTATAGCCCTTCTTGAGCTTTTTCCAGGCCAGTATGGAAATATCTTCCTGAAACGAAATAGAGCCTTTGCCACATCAGACTCCTCAGCTGGTTCTACTCTTCAGTACTGTGTCTCTGGCCCTACCATCTTTCTATTTTTCCTAGTAACCCCTTTCTTCCAATTTCTACTCTTTTTTATTGCTTTGAAAATAGCTAATGACAGTTAGAATTATTTCTGTGGCAAATTTCTGAGACCAAAAGCAGCAGCACCACCAAGGAATATAGGAAAGTAGTGACTTTGTGTGGTCCAGTGAAGTGGATCTTATGGGGAATAATGGAATCAAATTTGGAAAAGATTAAACTGAATAGCACTGGGACAAAAAAACCACCCCATGTTACCAACAGTGGAGCTCACTAGGGTCTGGAATAGTCTCCTGAGGAATTACTCTAGTCACTTTAAAGAACACACTGCTTTGTAGTAGTCTCCAGGGAGATGGGCTAAGTGTAATCTACCAGGCTATTTTTATCTTTTCCTTATGTGTCTCCATGGGTTATAGTCATGCACTTCATTACTTCAGTCACTGAATTCACAGAGCAAGATCAGCTATCAGAATTTCTTCTGCCAGTGTATGGATTTAAGCACTGTGTTCACCTGTATGTGCTCCATCCTTTCCAAGGAGGACAGATGTGAGGAAGGCAGAGGGTGACAGGGCAGGGAAGCTGCTGAGTTTAAGACTCATGGTTAGTATGCTGTGCAGGCAGACAAGTCAATCGGCCCCTGCCTGGGCATCTTAATCAGAAGCGTGCGGTTCACTGCAGTGGCTAAGTGCTGCCATGCTGGTGATGGCATCTTTTTCAGAGACACTATTGATTGCTCTTCTCTCTCTTCTGAGAAGAGATTCCAACTGTGTAGACAGCATCACGGAGAGAGCTGGTGGAGAAGTGTCCCCTTACAGCTCTACAGGATTAGGATTGACAGTTTAATTTCCCTGGGGACAGGCAAGCTGTCATTCTAATTCATCCAGACTAGTGTGGGAAAGAGGAAGGATGTGCCTGTTTGAAAGGTCCACTGATTGTGTGAATGAGCCTGGTGTAAGGCCGAAGATGATGCAGTCCTAGAACCATGCACACTGGGGCCAGGGAATACATGTTTGGGAAATGTTTTTTGAGGGAAATCTATTTTCACAGTGAAATGAAAGAGAAGCATATTGCAGAATGACCTTTTCAGGGAGAAGAGGATCCCTGGGCTGGGTGGCATCAGGGTGGGGATATTGTAATCCTTTGGCAATGACAAAATACCAGATGGTAATAAACCCCCATGATACTCTGTGTAGTGTTGCGGTGCACTATTTTTACTGTTCTGCTTAGTTTCAAAATGTTTTTACTGCTTTGTATTGGTTCAGCCCTATCCCCCCTCTTCCTTTACCCGGGTGGTGGACTCCATGCCTAAGCCATTCCCTTGGCTTCCCTTCTATGGTTGTTCCCCTCCCCTTAGTCCAGTGCCGTCCCTGCCCATCACCCAAACACCTCCCCTTGTTCTAATTGGGTCCCTGTCCATCATCTAAACCCTCCTAGTTCTCCCTCATATGGCCCCTGCCAATCTCCCAAGACCCTGCTGCCTCTGATATCTCCCCCTTGGAATTCCCCTTTTTCTTTGACCCCCCATTGGGGCATGTGACCCTTCTCCCTCCGCCCCTTTGGGTGATTGGGCCCTGTCCCTGTTTAGTCCCACAACTTCCCTCCCTCCTGGGTTTCCTATTGGCTATCACCTGGGATCCACCCCCAGTTTCCTCCCCATGTTTAAGTGGCTGCACAGCCTGTTCCGTTGGCTTTTCCCTCCTGGACCCTTGGAAGAGTAAACCTCTGAACTGTACCCGAGGGAGAAGCCTCCTTGCCTTCCTTTGCTTCTCTCCTCATCCGGTTACCTAGCAATGACCTTGGGACTTTAGCTCTGTGGGGCTTGGGAGAGCTACAGCTCCAAAGGAGCAGCAGAAGGACTCCGAGTCCCTGGCTGCTCCCCACTCTTGCCGTGGGGGCTAAAGAGCTAGCCTGGGTCGAGCGGTCACCGAGACAGTGTAGGAGTACCTTTTGGTCTCTGTGTGCTTGTCTATACCTGCAAACATCTGATTATCTCCAGTAATAGTCTTGTGACTTTTAAATTGCAAGTTTATTACATATAAAAATAGGTGATTGTCCTAGGTTACAGTGT
>WEIT01015138.1:18347-31369 GCA_013389985.1 Dryoscopus gambensis | reverse complement strand
AGTGGTTTCCAAGCAATCAAGCTACATTTACTAACAGTCTTCAAATACTGAGCATGCTCTTCCTAAAAAAAGGTGTTACAAGCTAAGAATTTCAAACACTCTTTTTCCCAGGTTATATATGAAGAAGAACAGGTTTGTTATTGAGATCAAGTGAGCTTGTACCAGGAACTGGTGAACAAGCTGGAGAACAAGATAGGCAACAAGTTGAAGCTTTGAACTGCCCGGGAACATCTGATTGTGAAATTTATGCATAACTTTCAGCCATACAATTACCTAACACTGCTAGTATTCTGAAAGTGAGCACGATGTTTGAATCAGTGAGTCGAACTTTTGGCAGATGTACATGCCATATTTTAAAATAGTTCTATATTTGGAAACTAGGTAAGTCACTGAATTGTTTTGAACTTTTGATTTATGAAAAGATATGCAGGGCAGTCCTGGTGTTGGGAAAAGTAGCTGCTCAGCACCCACCAGTGCCATCCACCTCTGGTCAGGGAAGTTCCCTGGGTAGTATCTTAACCTACTCACAGCAATGAGAGTGGAAGTTCTGCTGTCAGCTTAAATGGAAGCAGAGAATAACTCTTTATAGCAACATAGCTTCAGAAGATCTTTCTTTTTGCTCTCTGAAATATGGAGCTAGAAGGGCTCTTGGTGATGCTGGTTGGTAGATTCTAACTGAAACTTATTATGAACATATGGTGACATCTGGTTATTCCCCTTCTTTCAGTTACACTCCTCGAAGTCCGTGAATGAAAGACAGGATTTGGTGTTAAATTGTCCTGTGCTAAAAGCCTACAATCAATTATCATTTTACAGTCAGTTGAGGTTCTTTGGTTTCTCCACTAAGAAAGCACAGAAGAATTTCTGCCCATACATCAACTCTGATATTTGGAATAGTGATTTTATATTAGCCTCGGTTCAAGAGTTACCAGTCTGCCCAAGATGCTGAGAAGAAATTGACACAACTTTCTGTTGACTTAGCAGCAAATTGCTAGCACTCCTGGTAAGCCTGGCTTGGAGGACCAATGTTTGATTTTACAACAATACAGTTTATTTTAATAAGAAGATCTATTCCTATTAGAGAAGAAGATATTTCCCAGAACACTGACAACTTAAAATATTGGCTTCACATAGTTTCTTTCTGTTTGCTTGGAGCTCTTAATAAGCCTAGGTTTCTGCATGATTTGGGGCAGGGTGGGGGACTATTGCTTTTCCTTTAAGCTATCTAACGGTTGCTAATAGAAGCTGTCCATCTCACTCCCTCTGGAACTACAGTAATCATGGCTGAGTTTGCTACATCATTCCCAAGTGACTGTCTTGCATATGAACAAGCTAGAGAAACAAGATCATTTGAAGACAGGTTCAAAGAAGATGAGGTCATAAGCTTATCCTTCTTTCTTGTTAAACATCTGCTTGAAATGTCAGTGGGTTTGTTTTTTCCATACCCTTAGATTAGTGTAGTTTCAGTACCCTAAGGGTGCACTGATGTTTATTGTTATACCTGCAACTAACCCACTTGGTTTGTTACTGAGATTTGCTGAGCAAGAAGAAAGGAAAGAAGCAATTGTAACATAAAGTGCCATGGGAAGAAGAGGCTACTTAGGAAAACTAGTATGTACTGTTACGTACTTTGAAGCACAATTTCTGAATTTGAGACAAACAGAAAAGTGAAAGGAGCATGAAAAGGGCAAGGCTGTGGCTGGACAGAAGGACTTGCTCTTGTTAATATGGACATAGTGTATCTCGCAGGTACTACTGTTCTGGCCTTGTGTTGCAGGACTTTATGTCCTGCATAAAGATATGAGTTAAACCAAATTTTTGTAGGATCGACCTCCCTTTCCCACCATTCATTAGAGTTATAGAGTAGTATGAGGCCAGACAACTTCTAACCCCTTAGACCAGAGGTTCCCCCAAATATTTTAGGCTGTCAAGAACTGGTTTGTCAGGTCTTTGAACTGGAAATGCTTCAGTAGTGCTCAACTGCTCAGCCCACAGACACTGCCACTCCACTTCTATCCCAATGTTTTGCCTAATGGCAACTAAGCTATCATATTAAAGCTACATGAATTCAAGCAGTTCTTGAATAGTTCCACAGAAAGATTTGCTGCAATACAGCTGTGTTTCCATGCACATTAGATGTGAGATATAATGAAAGAGTTTTGAGAACATATTGCCATATTCAGCCAAGCAGAAAATTCATCTTTTAAATACAATTGACTGCTTGGAATATAACAGGATAGTGAAATAATTTCATTAACTGCAAATATAATTTTTTTTGTAGCATTGTACCCTCAAGGCTGATGCTTTTGATGTCAGATGTTGTTTCCATACCTATCAGAAACACACTTAATTAAAAATAAGTTTTATATGCACTATAGGTTGTTCAGTGTGGCATATCTCACAGATACACCAATGTAAAGTAGTGGACACAGGGAAAAAAGAGTTTAACGTTGTCCAGTGTTGACCTAACTTTGCCTTTTGACTTTCCTAGGAACTTAGTTTTAGTTTCACACAAGCTTTCCCTTGTTATACCTTTGTCTTTTGTATTTTAATAGATAGGATCTTAGCATCATAAATTCACGGAATAACTGAAGTCAGAAAAGACCCTTAAGATCATTGAGTTCAGCTATTAACTATGCACCACTAAACCATATCCACAACTTTTAAACACTTCAAGGGATGATGACTTCCTTGAACAGTCTAATTTAGTGCTTAGCAACCCTTTCAGTGGAGAAATTTTCCTAACGTCCAATGTAAACTGCCCCTGCTACAACGTGAGGCTGTTTCCTCTTGTCCTATTGCTTGTTCCGTGGGAGAAGAGACTGACACCCACCTCACTACAACCTCCTTTCAGAGATCAGTGAGGTCCCCCATCAACCTCCTTTTCTCCAGGCTAAACAACTCTCTCAGGTGCTCCTCATAAGACTTGTGCTCCAGACCCTTCGCCAGCTCCAGCACTTCAATGTCCTTCTGTGAGAGAGGGGCCCAAACCTGGACACAGGATTCGAGGTGTGGCCTCACCAGCGCCAAGTACAGGCGGACAATCACTTTCCTGGTCCTGCCAGCCACACTGTTGCTGATACAGGCCAGGATGCCATTGGCCTTCTTGGCCACCTGGGCACACCCTGGCTCATGTTCTGTCACTGTCACCAGCACGCCCAGGTCCTTTTCCTGTGGGCAGCTTTGCAGCCACTCTGCCCCAGCCTGTGGTGCTGCCTGGGGTTGTTGTGAACCAAGGGCAGGACCCGGCCCTGGGCCTTGTTGAACCTCACACCACTGGCCTTGGCCCATGATGCAGCCTGTCCAGATCCCTCTGCAGAGCCTTCCTGCCCTTCAATAGGTCAACACTCTCACCCAACCTGGTGTTATCTGCAGACTGACTGAGGGTGCACTCTGCCCTCATCGAGGTCATTGATGAAGACATTAAATGGAACTGGCCCCATTTCTGAGCTCTGGGGAATACCAGTGGTGACCAGCCATCAGCTGGATGTGACTCCATCCACCACCAATCTCTGAGCCCACCTATATAGGTGGTTTTTTTACCCAGTGAACAGGGCACCTGTCAAAACCATGAGCGCCAGCCAGGGGAATGCTGTGGGGAACAGTCTCATACGCATTAGTAAAGTCCAGATAGAAACATTCGTAGCCTTTTCTTCATCCACTAGGCTGGTCATCCTGCCACAGAAAGAGATCCTGTTGGTCACGCAGGACCTGCCTTTAACAAACCCCTGCTGGCTGGGCCTGATTCCCTGGTTATCCTCTATGTACCATGTGATGGTCTCAGGATGAGCTGCTCCATGACCTTCTCTGGCACTGAGGTCAGGCTGACAAACCTCTGTAATACCCCAGATCATAGAGTCATAGAATCACAGACTGGTTTGGGTTGGAAGGAACGTTAAAGATCGTCTAGTCCAGCCTCCCTGCTATGGACAGGCACACCTCTTACTAGACCAGGTTACTTAGAACCCCATCTAACCTGGCCTTAAACACTGCCAGAGCTGGGGTATCCACAGCTTCTCTGGCAAACCTGTTGCAGTGTCTCACCACCCTTACAGTAAAGAATTTCTTCTAATCTAAACCTATCTTCTTTCAGTTTGAATCCATTCCCCCTTGTCCTGTCACTACACGCTCTTGTGAAAAGTCCCTCTCCAGCTCTCTTGTAATAGGCTCCCTTTGGGCTGAAAGGCTGCAATGAGCTTTCCCCAGAACCTTCTCTCCTCCTGGCCAAGCAACCTCCATTCTTTCAGCCTGTCCTCATAAGACCATCCTCCAGCCCTCTGATCATCTTTGTGGCTCTAGATCCTCCTTCTAGCCCTTCTTGTAGATGGGTGACACATTTGCCAATCTCCAGTCAACTGGGACTGGTTAGCCAGAACTGTGGTGGAAAGTGGTTCAGTGAGTGTTTCCTCCTGTTCCCTCAGCACGCTTGGGTGGAGGGTGGGGTAGCTGGGTGCTTTGCTTCCTGTGTGTTTCACTCTGTTGGTCAGAGTTGGAGCAAAAGCTCTCAGCACAGCAGGTGTTCTTCATCCTACAGCACCCCTTTAACAATTACAGAGAACAAGTTCAGAAAAATGAATCTTCATTCATCAGGTGTAATTATGCCTTGGATAATTAGAAAGGTGACAGCAATTCTTCAGTGTCTAATGAAAAAATATGGCTCACTGCAATCCAGAAAGATGAAGGCCATTTCTATTTCATGTCCTCACACTAGATAGCCATATGTAATAAATGTAATAAACGTAATAAATGCTCTCTGTGTGGGGTAATCCACGTAAGTATTTTGTGCTCCTAAAATATGAGGATGAGGGAATCCCTTAGGGATTTTCTTAGTGCATAAAACAGTATCCTGCAAGTTTGTGTCTTGGTTTGAAAAGACAGATGTCTGTTAAGGGAAGGCAGGAGCCTCCCCTGGAATGGGAGATGCAACCCCCTTCCCTCCGAATTATTATAATTTTGAAAACAAGGGCTTTCAGGCAAAGATATGGGGAATAGGAATAACAGTTCTTCTACTTTTATATATATATATATATAAAACAAAACAATAATACAGAAACACTGGCTTAACCTGACAGAGTCAGGGTAACCTGACACCCTGCCGGGCAGGGGGGTGGTAGCAGTCTGATCAGGTGATAGCTGCAGTTCTCTTGAAGTGGTGATCTTGTAGAAAAGGTCTGGTCTTCCTCAGAAAGTCCAGTGGTGGTTGTGTAGCTCTTGTCCTCTGGGAATCCAGTGGGAAAGGCTCTCTCCTCTGTTGCAAAACCCCCAAACGTTATCCAGGTGGGAATGCTTGGCTCCCGCCCTGGGCAGAGCATCTCACAATGGGATGGTGAGTCATGAGGCAAGGCACTGATGGGCCCACTAACAGGAGATGGTCCGGAAGGAGGAGGCAGGGAACTTTGCTACACCTGGTTTCAACAGCTCATGAAGATGGAAATAGAATACACGGTAACCCAGGACAGTTTGGTATTAGCAGTATCTCAGCAGAGACATGATGCTGAATAATCTGTATTTCTAAACCAGGAATCTACTTCCCTACAGCTTTTGTTACTGTGTTAGCTGTGTAGCAGTGGGTCACCACATGTCTTACAGCCTGCCAAGGCACCGCTCTGCTACAAAGCACTGCTCTGCTTCAAACATTTTCTTCAACCAGCCAAGCAGTTAGCTTTATCTTCTGACTCACACGGTCAGCTTTGTACTTGATCAGGAGATTCACAGGCTTACAACAGAGCTAGACACCAGTCTTCTGGCATAAAACTGTCCAAATAGCACGCACAAGACTGAGGGTTTCACAATGCCAGTCTTACTAAAAGAAAAGTAACTAGTTCCTTCCTCTTTTTTTTTCCTTTTTTTTTTTTCCCCCAACAACTGGAAAGACAAAGGAAGCAACTTTCACTTTAGCATATAACTATTCCAGCTCAGTAAAATATTTCTCAAAAACTTCCTTATTAAGGCTGAAGGCCTGTAAAAAATAACATGTAATACTTTGGTTCATTTATGCAAGAAAAATGCAGCAGTAATCAGCATCTCTGAGCAGGGTGCAATATACATTGAAACACAGTGTTATGTCTTCTGACAACAAGGGCAGTAATAAATGAGTAGTTAAAGCTGAAGCATCCTCCAAGCTCAAAACACAATCACTCCATGTTATCACAGATTAATTCTGTGGAGGATTTAGAGTTGCTGTCATATGTCTCCTTTAATGCAGATGGATTTCTATCTGATCCTGCAGACAGACACGTGCAGCTGTGGAGCTGCATTGACTTTGGCAGGTGCAAGAGACTGCAGGTCCCTTAAAACCAAAAACCCACAAGAAAATGGGTTTTGTCTTTGTATGCGTAAGAAACGTCTGCTCTTTTGTGTGGTAAGGGACAACACAGAGAATCAATCTAAAAATCAGAGCACAATCAGCAGTTTGAAGAACTAGGCTTGTAATGAAAATTTTCTGGGAATGCTTCTTTCCTTATATCAATTCAGGTAGTGGGGAAGCTGAAGGAAGAACAGGAAGTCTGAAAAGAATGCAATGCATATTATCTTGTCTTGATATTTTAGAAAACACACTTTTTCAGATGTTAATACAGATTTTGTTGCTTGTAAATTGCTCTTTCTTATGGTTCATGATTTTTGTGATATGGCTTATAAATAACTGATGAAGTAGTTCAAGGAAAAGCACAAAAATTACTTAAAAGGATGCTGTCGAAATGTATGTTACCTTTAAGTTTTTTTCCTAGCCTTGAATATTTAATGACTTAATTTTCCCTGTTTCTTCCTTGAAAAATAGCTCCACCATGCAGCTAAAGAGTTGATTTCTCTAGAAGCAGAGCACACTAGTATCTCAGTTATCTTAGTATGTATTTCTGAGGATATATGAAATAACATGCAAAAAGTACGCTTATGATTTTATTAGGCACTATAAAACCAAGCCACTCATGCTTTGTGAACTATTCAAATCTGTTTTGAAAATAGTCCATATCTAGTTTGAGTGAGACTTCCAGACACTGAAAGTATGTTAGTGCTAAACACAGGAATGGAAAATGGGAAGACATGGAGCCTATTTTTGTGGAACTCAGAAGGAAACCAGTTTCTCTTTCTCCACACCATTTTTGAATTGAGTTCAAAGTTCAGTGCTCCTCCTTGCTCTTCCTGGAGGTGGAGGAGGAATAAACGCTGGAACCATGTTTACTTAAGTGAAAAGTGTATGTTGTTCACCATTTTGGAGCCACAATCATGAAATTACAGGGGACCATTTTCTTGCTTCCTGCCATAAAAAGTCTTTCATCCAGCCTTCAGTTCAAAACTCCACTTGGCTTTTCCTCAGTCTACACAGAGACGTCCCTTTTGCCTTCTTCCTGATCTTTCCATTGTTTTGGATGTACGATCAAAAAATGTGCAGTCCAACGTGTCCTCTTGGCTTTGTATTTATTTGCCATTGCTATTTAGTCCCCAAGGAAACCTTTTAGACACGATTCAGTCCCTTTTCAAGCACTATTATGTGCCAATAACTTATATTCTAAAGGACCTTGATGTTTTAAAAGAAATAATTATAATTATTCTAAAACTACATGCAAGCTGCTAAGAGTTTAAGACAGACTCAGCAACAATAAATAGCAACAATACTTTCTGCTTTATGAAGTGGTGGCATGAAAGACGTGTGCTGGGTGATGAGACAGGGTGATTCAGTGAAAGGACATGATGTAATATTTACAACTGAGTTTTTCTGCATCTGCGTGTTTCCTTGCTCTTGCTGCATTTTATTTGGTACATAACTTCCTCAAACAGTGTATCCTGTGACGTAAGTAGAAAGTGACAGTCTTGTTACCACCATTTAGAGTGAATGGAGCTTCTCACTGTATAAAGCAAAGCTGAAGTGGTAAGATAAGGGAAAATGTGTGCTGTGGAGGCACTGAATCCATAGTCTGTCAGAGATATCAAGGATAAGGCTAATTGCCTTCTGGTAGAAGGTCTGGAAGTTTTCAGAGAGGTTTACAGCTACACATTTTTTCTAAAAGGTATTTTGACAAATTCTTTTATGCGTTAATATGCCTTGTACAATACAGCAATTAGGAAAAGTAGAAATAAAGTAAAATCTATGGAGGACAAACTTGTAATTATCAAGTTCTCTGGAAATATTTGAAAAGAGAGGGGTACACAGGTTCTTAGTTTAGGTCTAGAGATGAGTTTATTTGCCATCATGGTTCTTTATGTTGGCAAGACAGAACATCCTTTGAGATGGTTGAGGACAAATCAAGCAGTAATAACAGATTTCCCACGTAGATCTCCTTCCCCCAAAAGTCCTCGCATGGTCCATTTATCACCTTTAGGGAATATTATCTTAGTGATCTCGTTTTGAGATGTGCTCAACCTGGCTGGTAACTGGAAGGCAACTGAATGTTTTAAGAGTTCTTATAAAGATGGCAATCAAAGAGCTTTCTTACATGATGTGTCAGTCTCTACAGCAACTTTTCAGGGAGGACATGATCAGTCTAGAGCAAGAAATATCTTAGGATCTTCACTGTTATACTTTATCATCCTAGAATAACAAATCTCTGGAAAACTGTACAGCTTGGGGTGCTTCAAACCAGATTGGGTTGCACTGAAACAATTCAGGCTGTGATCCAAAACCCATTGAGGTCAATTGAGAGGTTCCCAGTCACTTTCACTAGCTTTTGAATCAGAGCCTTAAACATGGTATTTTGCTGTCAGAAGTGACTTAGGCAGACCATGAAACATAAGTATGTATTTTTCAGAAGAGCTGGAGAACACTGAAACGGGTCCATTTCCTGCAGCTACACTACGTATTATGCCTGATTGGCAAAGCTTTCCAGAACGTTTAATCTTCAAATTAATTTGATGGTCCTGCTCAGCACAGGGTAAACACAGGAGCTAACTGTTCTGCAATATTTGTTCACATTTTTAAATGGATGATTGTCAACAGCATTTTCTTCTCTTTGTATACCTTTCTGATAAATCATTCTAGTGAACAAGTTTGCTAGCTGGAAGGGATTGCTGATACAGCAAACCTTAAATTGATTGCAGTCTGCAGTCTGTTAGCGGTGAAGTCCATGCATGCTACAGTTAAAGGTGCAGTTGGTGTGGTTATACACAGGCTGGTTTTGTTCTGTCAGCTGTGCTGAGTGGTCTATTTATCCAGCAAATCACAACACACTGTGTAGCCATCACAGATTGAGCTGCCTCCATAACCTAGTAAACATAAGGCTGGCATTGCTTTCTCTAGTGGAGTGACTGTCTGGTATAGCTCCCACCTTTGGCAGGCAGTGCGCAGGAAAATGTATCACTTTTAACATCTACTAGTTGCAGGAAATTTATGTATGACAGAGAAAATGCACACCAGCAAATTCTTAATGCAGTGCCCAGTAGCGGTAGGAAAATTATGAAGGTAGACTGGATGCCTAATTCATTAATATATCACTGAGTCTACATTTCTTTTCACGTAAAGATCCTGTAACATCCATCTCTTAGGAGACTTACTTTTTCTAGTCAATAAGGTCATGCAATGACAATCCAGAGGATTGCACCGATTGTCTGTTGTGAGCAGGAACAAAGGGTGAGTCTGATTTGTGACTGGGATTAAGATTTTAGAAGCCTGGATTCTTTCTTTTTTCATTGCTGTACAGACTTACTTCCAAGAACTTGCTCAGTCTCCCACTGCATTTCTCTGCCGTGAAATAGGAAGAATCTCCTGATTTTAGGGAAGAATTTGAAGATGAATTAATTACTACCTGCCATGAAATAATTTGTATTAAAAGGAAGCAGATCAAACGAAAGATTCCAAAACATTGCTAGAATGGGTTTTATTTATACTTCAGTGCCACTGTTCATTTCACAGTTGTTAAGATAACACAGAAGCAACAGTTGCTGTACCCAGGTTTATAGACATTTCTGGAAATCTAGGGGTAGAATCTCAGAAGAGAAGGGGCTGATGTGTATGTCTGAAGCATGAATAGTCAGATAGGAGTGGAGCCAGCCAAGGATTGTTGCTAATAACAGCCAAGGATCGTTGGTAGTAACACACTGAGAGAAAGAACAAGATGTGGCTGGAGAAGGAGCCATGCAGTGGTAGAGCAGCATGATCTGGTTGCAGGAGAAGAGTGTCAGTTTAACACTATGTGAGTGTAACCAAACTGTGTATGTTTCTGCCATTTTCTGACAAACTGTTAATGATGGGTCATTCGCAGAAGCTCCTCAGTGCCCATCTGCCACCTGACGCTACAAGCTGGGTGTTAAATGAGATAAGGGAGAAGAGGCAAACCCTGCGAGGCAGGGTAGTGGTTTTTTTGTCTTCACAAATGACTTAGCTGTGACAACGGCCTCTGGGGAAGCACCAGCACAGTCACATCCATCCTGAGGGGGTCATCTCTGCTAATGGGCCACAGTGGACTTAATGGCACCAGCAGAACAGGCAGCTGAAATGGCTTAGATCATCAAGGACTTTCAAAAGATCCCATGAGTCACAGTGTTATGTCATCCATTGTGAAAGCTTCCTGCCCTGGGGGTGGTGCAGAGCATTCCCACCTGAATGTAAACACATATAATCTTTGGGTTTGGGGATTTGAAACACCACCACTCGATAGACTTGGAGGAACACCAGAACTTCCACAGGACCACTGCTTTTGACAAGACTGCAACTATTCACCTCAAGAGGACTGCAACCACCACTTGATAGGACTGTGATTACCACTCTGACCAACAGGGTGCCAGTCTGTACTCTGACTTTGGGGATTAAAGCCAGTTTTGTCCGTACCACTGCATTTACTGTAATCTCTCTAGTGAATTGTAACTCTGATCTGAAATCTCTCTTAAGGTAATTGAGTGGGGTTCATTTCTCCTGCTGGTTTACTCTCAAACCAGCACACAGCACTTTTCCAGGAAAAACATCCTTGTTCTGGCTTCTGCAGATAAGCACAAGTACTACTCAAGTGCAGGAATGAGGCTGAGAAGTGGGCATGGACTGTAGGGGTGGATCAGGACCACCAGGACCCCCAAAGCCCTCTGACCCAGTTCCAGAAAGGTCTCAAAGGAATGAACTGTGCATGATAACTAATTCGCATAGAAAGCGAGAAACTTAGCTCCAGGGTGAAGAAAACATATACACAAAGCCTGACTGCACAGGCACCATAGGGTCTTGAACACCACATCAGCTTGATCAGCGCTGGAGCCAGGACTGCTGATCGCTTTCTCTCTCTCTTTCTCTCTGTTAGGAACAAGGCTAGAAACTTTAGAAAAGGATTTACTCATTCAGTTAAAGTTAACAACTGCGGACGGAGACCCTGGAAAAATCCGGGTCCCGCATGGCAAGTCAGAGATACAAACAAGACCCCACACGTACGATGCTGGGCAGTTCCCCCCTAGACACTACCGGAAGACCCACCTGCCCCCCTTTCGGAGGAGTCCTTTATAACCGTGGAGGGGATCAAAAACGCAGCAGTCAGGATGCCTCCTGCCTAGGCTTCTGATCGGTCCGTTTCCAGCGCTCTGATTGGCCTATAATGAGGAGCGTTCCTGACCAATCATTCTCCGGAGAGTCCATCTCATTGGTGGCTCGCTGTCCAGTTACGGTTCAGGGTGTGGATTCCACTTCTGATGTAATATTTCTGGGAGGTTCCTCTCCTTAATCCATGGAGCTGCCGTTGTATCTCCTCCTAGTGATCAAAATCGCGCATCGCTTCCCGTACACCTGAACACTTCATTACCTTATAACCATTTCAGCTTCATATAGCATTAACAGTAACTTATTCCCGCAACTGGCCCACGAAAGCCAAATCCCTCATAACATCTCTTTCCCTCTCTCTTTGTCTCTCTCTTTCTCTCTCCCCACCCCCACCTCTTTAACGCATATCTCCTTTTTTCCCTTCCTTTCCACCCTAGCCCTTTATCCTAAATCCACTGCCATGTAATTATACTAGGAGGTCAGAGACTAACATACCTGTTTCCATGTAAGTGGAAGTGTGTAATTTATTAATAAAACTTTTTAAGCTTTTGTGGATCCCCTGACTTTAGTCATGCCTGTGAATGTTGTGTACTCTCTTCCTCTGAAGGGTGGGACTAGGGAAAGAGCTTTTTCCCACAGTAGATAGTGAACAGAAGGCTATAGACTCTGTGGAAACTTTTTGAGATTTGTAGACTGCAATCCTTCATTTTCAGAAAGAAGCTGTTCTGGAAAGTCAGTCAGACAAATAGAAGAATAAAGTGGGTTTATTGCACCACGCATACTCTTTCAGTTTTAGAACGTCATCCACTGTGAAGGATGTGATTATGCGTGAGCCTCATGGACAGCAAGATATGCCAGCAAACAGGATACAGCTGAAGGTATTAACTGTCTACAAGTAGGTGTCCAGGATGGCTCATGCGGCACGCTCATCCTACACAATTCCAAATGGTATGCAAATGTTAGGTACATGTAAATATTTAGTACAGTAATCTTCAAACAAGTCAGTATACTTACAAAAACTGTAAATCAGACAAGTTTGAAGAAAACTCTGGTTAGTGCTACTGCTTCTCCAAGCAGTAGCAGGATGTCTCCAGCAAGATCCTGCTCACAGCATACCTGGTGACCTGTCTTTCCCCTCACGATACTGCTGGGCAATGAGTGCCTGATGAAATTCTCAGTGTATTGTATAACACCACCTTACCATTTAGAGCACAAAGCAAAGGAGGATACTGTGACTGAAACTGCAGACAGCAACTTCTAAATTTTTTTAGTGAATGTTTACAGTCTTCTATTTGGAGTGAGGGGCAAAGAGAGAGATCACTTATATGAAGTGAAGCAAACCTCCGGGCCTGAAATCAGGTATTATGTATCACATACTAGTATTGAACAACTTGTAGTATCAAATGTGTGCAGAAAAAGATACTAAAAATGTTGAAAGAAACTGCTGGTGACCTGGGAAGGTTTCATTCTTCTCTTTTGTTATAAGTTACTCAAAATTAAACGAAAACTCCAATAATATATCAAGAATTTATTATAATTGAGCAAGCAGCAAATGAGCAAATAACGCGCAGGTGGG
>WEIT01015137.1:30919-56799 GCA_013389985.1 Dryoscopus gambensis | reverse complement strand
AAGAAGACGCACACTTGGCTGAGAAGCAGCTGATTTCAGCAGAGGAAAGATAATTTTTTGAAACATGAACACTTTTTTTTTTTTTGTGATTGTGAGCATTTCTCTCAGCTATTTATACCAGAATTACCTAAGGAAATGCAGCTGTGCCCTTCTTATGTATGCAGTCTAAATCAAATCCTTTGTGTCTATTTTATCTTCTTAATTTTTGTATTTTTTTCCTACTAGACATGGAAATAATGGATGCCCCNTTCTTCCTGTTCAGCTCTTTAATCCCACTGAAAGGTCTCATTTATATGGCAAATTCTTTTAGAGTCTTTGGATTGATAGTAAATGGAAGACTATTAAAATGCTTTTTAGCATCAGAACTTCTACTGTTCTGAAATTAATTTGCTCTTATTTTCAGAGATTCATGTGATTGTCTCATTGTTGGCCATTTGCATGGCCTGCCATCTACTGTTTCTTTTAAAGTGGCTTACATGGCCTTCAAGGCATCTGGCTGTGTGCTGGACTGAGAAATTGTGTGAATTGTACTTTGAAAGCCTGCTTTCAGCAGGGTAATTTATTGCTTGTTAGGATGGAATTTCAAGATATGTTATCTTTGCTTATCATCCTTTCAGATGTACTCTGCCACAAGGGAACAAATAAAGTGACTCTGCCATTTATATTCCAAAGGGCATCTATTTATTCAATCTCGAAGTTCCCTAATGATTAAGTGAAGCTATTTAAATCAGAACAGAATGTTTCTCTTTTAGTATGGGAGCACTGCCTGTCCATCAGGTAGGCATGCTCTAACAGAAAGACAAATCTGTTCTCCCACTGAAGTTGTTTAGATGTCCTGGCATGATGAAGGTAGTGATTTTTAACACTGCATCTTTTGTATTGGCCAGAGGTAACAGGATCTCTTTCCTCAAGGGTCACACGGGTGCTGCTGTGAGACTTGTCACTGAAGCTTCACTGACAAGAAGATCTGATTGAATGAAGTCAGCTACCACATTTCTAGCAGTTGGAGAAGTTGTTTTTGCTACATCTTAATGAGAGTGTCTTTACAGGCTTCAGGAAGGAGTTAAATTGCAAGTGTCCACACATGAATGATTTCAGTTTTCTTAAAGCTGAATCCAGTTTAGGTCCTCTGTGAATACTCTGTGTATGCTCCAGAGTTAAATACTAATCCACCACCTACTGTCATGAGAAGGTAAAATCCAACGTAGCGTATTGGGCCGGAGGAAGGGCAGTCTCTGCTCATACCATCCTCAGGTGAAGACAACTCAGATATTCCAGTAGTGCCATTTCACTTTCTACAGGCAGTGAGTTACACAGGCAGCATGTAGCACCCACCAGAACAGGAAGAGGATGAGTGAGTTTTTGTGCACTGATTTCTAATCCACTGAATGTGTCAATGTTGCAGACTTTAGCATATGTTTGATATACTTAATTTGTGTTTCTGACAGTGCATATTTGATTCACCTGTATGTATTTGCTCCATTCTAAAAAGCTTTCAGATGGACATGTTGACAGCTCATGGTGCAGGGTAGTATGTTGTTAAGACAAGGATGTTGCCTGTGATTGTAATGAACATATACATTTGAAATACTCACATTTGAATACAGATTGATAAATATTGGTTTGATTTCAGCTGTGTATGGGGGTTGCCGTGTTCAAATAGCTGACATTGGCAGTGCTTGCACTAATTCATAAAGGACATTTGTCATTTTCTGAGAGATTATTGGGTTGGAGACTGTGACATTCTTGGTGGGAATATCCATAACCTATGCTGGCTTGAGCAAATTTTCAAGGAGAATTAGATTACATGCTGTCAGGTTAATGATGTCAGTGCCTCTAGTCTGGGGCCTCTACAGGGAAAGGGTCCAGAGAGGAGACACAGGACCAACCCTGCTGTCAAGGGAGACTCAGATGAATTTGATACATTTAGGGAATTTTTGCAGTGCTTCCTGATTTGGAAGTCCTTGGAACTTCTGAGAATGGTATAGCTGCAAATTTGGTAGAAGCGCTCTTCAGTGGTTGTCGTAAGAAGTTAAATTATCAAAACCCAAGCAAACTGCATAACAAATTTACAAGCTAGGCCGCCAAGATAGAAAGCAGAGGGAAAGAGGCTGTGTTAGCACTGAATCTCCTAACACATGATGATGAGTATGGCCAGGAATTTATTCTTATCTATTTAACACCTTGTTTTTCTTTGCATTAAAACATTGTTCCATAAAAGAAGAGGGAAAAACTCATCTCCTAGCCACTGTCTTGATCCCATAACAGCATATCTGTTCTGCTTTCTAGGGTAGTATGGCCTGCATGAGAGCAATCAGCAGTGTTAAGCATTGCTGCAACAGAAATAGCAGCTGCCTGAAGCTGACAGAGGCATGACAGTATGGGGTCAGCTGACTGTGTCCTTCACTCATTGTTGGGACCGATCCCTTATTTTCCAGTTAACTTCAGAACATTTTTAATCTTTATTTACAAGATAAAAGTTCCTCATAAAAATTCACGCAACCAATATAAAAATCCTTTGAATATTTCAATTATGATTAATGGCTTGGTTTTATCAGTATTCACTAATATACATTTTTTGAGAACTCTATAGAGATTTTAATTTCAAATACAGTATCTCATGAACACCCCTTATATTTGTTCTAACAGTACAATGAATAGACAGGGGTTTATTTCTAATTTTTGTTCATATGAAGTTGCTGAAGGAATACAGTTCACTAAACTTGGAATGTCTGGCAGTACTGAGTACAACTTGATGATGTTTTTGAATATAAAATCCCTTTCTGCCACATTCTGTGTAAAAAAGAAATCCACCACGTAAGAAGAGAGAAACAGAAAAAAAAAGAGAGAAAAAGAAAAGAGAAAGAGGGAGAGATATTTTTCTTGGAGTTACGTTGCTTTTAGTCTTTTGAATGACCATAGTGTGTGTTAGATTGTAAATTCTTATCTTTGGTTCTGCTATGTTTTACATGATGTCTGTACAAAGATGTAAAAGGATTAGCTTGGTTGCTGTATGCATTACAATATTCTTCATTTAAGGTAGAGAAGACCTCATAGCAATATGGCAGATGAATTTCAGTGCAAATAATGGCCATTAATGCTTTCGGTTTGAAAAAAGAAAGACTCTAACTAGGGATACAGAGTGATTGTCTCTGAATCAGTTGTTATGATACATGGAGAAAAGACCTAGAGTTATCACAGCGAGTGCTCTAAAACCATTAGAGAATGTCAAAAAGGCCTCACATTAAATATCATTAGGGAAGAGGTCATTGTGCCACTGAGTAAATAAATGTTTTTATTTTCTAGTCTTGGGAGGAAAGACAGAGAGTAGTAACTGTTGATAGGTTTCTTAATCAGATACTGAAGCCCCATCACAGGCACTCACTTCCCTTTTATAACAGTTTTACAGCAAACTTCCCAAAATAGTTATCCTACTGCTTGTTTATTTATTCTACTTAGAATTCGTCTTTATTATGTCTTGATACTATTCTAAGCAGATTGCAAAAGTAATTAATGTAGTGAACAGGATTTAAAACTTAACTTTCCAGCATCTCCCTTATACCACATGTCCTGCCCGTACACTGATGGCATCTATGTTAACATATGACCTCTACTTCCAAATTTAGTTCATGGATATAAAATCTTGGGAAGGCCTCTCTTGCAGTAAAAGTCAATATGTTCAAAGGCAAGACTGCCTGTGTATGGATCAGATGAAAGATTTACCTTGTTAAGTGTCTTGCCACTGATAAAGGTCACCAGCTGAGACAATGTACAACCCCTTAAGTAGATAAGACCCTATCAAGTTGTCTGCAGCCCTCAAGAGACCATCCTGAAGATGAGCTGTATACAGATTCTTGAGCACAGAACCAGACAGGTTCTTCCCAAATTCAGCCTCAGCCCAGACTGCCTGCAAATTATAACCATTCCAGCAGGAGTGGCCAGGGACTTTCACGGAAGGACCCTGTGTCACTGGACTATCTGATGTCATGACCTCCAGGACAGGTAGCCACTGCACAGACCATCACACACATATATGGTGCTAGTGAGGATACCCTAGAAGTGCTGTAGAACATGTTCTCAAATCCCCTCTCTGTTGACACTATGTCATGTTGTACCCTGTGACAGACAATAGACAGCAGCAGTTAATTTGGCTGTGAGGCCATGTGTGGGGCTGGCTGTTCTTCAAAGCAGAATATCTGTAGCCTCACGATCCAAGGTAACAAAACTCATTAACCTTTCAGCACAAATTGGCCTCGTGGCACCTTCTTTGTTGCTGTACCAGAGGCAGGTGACTTCAGCAGCTGTGGTGTCTGCACCTGCCAGCACATCCTGCAAGGAGGCAGGCAGGTGTGCACCCAGCGTGTGTCATCACAGAGGAATGCAAGTAAGTGGAATTTATCTGTGTTTAACTCAGCAATGCAGAGTTTACAGCTTGTCCTGTACATCAGGCTTGTGATCTTATCTCCTTTGGGTACCACCAAGCTTTGGGAGTTCTGGCCTGGTTTAAATGTTAAACCCACCACCTTTCATTATATTCAGAATACAAGTAGGAGCTGACCCAGGGCACAAGGGCCAAACACTTGGAATGGAAAGCATCTGCTAATATGTCAGTCAAAGTTTTTGCTGATGAAAGCTATGCACAAATTTCAAATAGTTACGTTGATTAGAAGGAGACTCTCTGTGGAGGTATTCCAGCAGCAAGAAACTGAAAGCTTCTAAATTGCTTCTTCTTTTTTTGCCCATGTTCTTAATAAACTCTAGAAGCACTACCTCAGGCTACTGAGTGGCAACCAGGCAACATTAGTATTTAAATATAGATTTGCATAATTGGATATCTTAAGGCATAATTATGGAGAGCTTGTTTTGTTTATAGGTATCAACATCTGTTATCCTATCCAGCCTGTCAGCAATGGTACGTACTTTTGGTTTCTCCAAATAGATATTAAATATAGACAGAATACAGGCAGGATCCTCTGTAATACAATTTTGACCTTTCCACAAATGAGATGAAGAAACATTATCTTTTTGAGAGCCTCTATGTAGAGAATAAAAAGCTTCTGATAATGACTGATATTCACACTGTCATTAAGTGTTGAATGAAATACAAGTTTCTAGAAGTACTGAACATGTAATAACCCAAATGGCATATCATTAGATGACAAATGTCATGGGAATGTTTCTGGGGAGAAGCATCTGCTCTCCTGACACAGATTGCCTCTCCATTGCAAACAATGCAGACCCAAGCCATCCCTCCAACTCTCTGGTCAATACTGTCCTCTTGAAGGGTCTTGGAAATCACCAAGCATGTGAGGTGATGATGAAGGACAAGGCAGCTGTAGCAACTCCAGGCCCACAGTCTGTGAGACCGGGTGTTACATACAGTGGGTGGCACCACAGTGTACACAAGGCACTGAAGGAGGAAAGGGTATCTCAGATGGATACCACAGGCAATAAACATCTAGGACCAAGACTGCTTGGAAATTTGTTTATAATTTAATTTTACACATTGTGTTGGATTTTATACTGTTACAAAGGCACGGTCTAGTTCATAACTGGCAGTTTATTTAGGCTTTGGCTCACCTTTATATATTTGTTGATCAACAATCAGTTCTTTCTGTAATGTGTTGTCTGTGACCCATTAATTATGAAGAAATGAATTACTACATCCTACCAAAAAATTTCATTGCCTTATCATAAAACACAGAATCATTCATCAAAGTATTATATGGGTCCCCATGAGTCAAAACTCACAGAGATTTGTAATTAAATGGATAGAAAACACAGATAAAGCCTTTTGTCAATAAGTACCCATAAATTAGTCAGGCACAATATACTCCCTGCATATTAGAGAAAGTCTCTTTCTCCCAGGCACCTCTATGGTATTAAAAGAATTACGTAACATGTAAAGTAGTTAAGTTAGGAATGCATATCTGGTGAGTGAGGCCAGAATGGTGGGGTAGTCTGGTGTTCACAACCTCTTTGCAGTGCTGCCCGTGCACACCAGTACCATGCCCATGCTGGTGCCCCAGCTTGTTCAGGGAAGCATTCGCTGCTCAGCTCCAGGACGCTGCGCAGAGCCTGGCTTGCAGCAGCCTTACAGGAGTGGCTGCCACCAGTGGCCTCTGCCACCTCTGCCTGGCCTTCAGCCTGCTCCATGCACCCACTGCATCCCAGTGTACTTAACAGGCAAAGGATTTTTTTTTTGATACAAAGCTCTGGCGACTGGTCTCTGATTCAGATCCCAGGCCTGCCTTTCTAGCAGATAAGGTGTCCAGAGAAGCTGTTTCTCCAGATTTCTCTCTCTGTTTTCTTTGGACTTGCCCTTTTTGTTCTACCTTTCTTGCATGCGGACACATGCCAAGAAGATCCTCCCCTTACTTTCTGCACCTGCAAGAGCTCACAGTTATATCCTTACATCTGTGCAAACACGGGGATAGGAAGTCATGGGTGAAATCAGGGAAGGTCTGGGCCAGAGACAAGTTGTGAGGGATGGACATAGTGCAGTTGATGAGGGAGTGATCTATGGTAGCAGAGCACTCTGCTTCGGCAGTTGTGTAGAAAATTCAGTGAGAAAGCATGTAAGGATAGGGAAGGATGTCAGCTGCCCAGTGTGAGCTCATTCCTTCTCTAGCCTGTAAGGTACAATTCTGCATGCTGGGTCTGAAAAATCTTTATTGTGTTGAGGAACCAGCTGGTAAAATGACAGTGATACCTTTTCTGCTTAAAAAATAATAGAAGAACCTAGGAACCAATGCTTTTAAAACTGAACTGTTTGTTACAAACAGTAAAAAACACCAAGATTGCCAGTTCAGACTCTTGATAACTAAGAAATACCAGAACTGCAGAAAAAGTCTCTACAGCATTGTCATGTTTCCCGCGGTAGTGGAGAAAAGAAAAGAGAAGCAACACGCAAGAAATCCGCAGCAAGATTGATTTATTTCATTATTTTACAGCTCTTTTTATAGGTTTTTTTCCTCATAGAGTAATTGGTCAATCACTCAACCACCCCTCAGGTGATTGGCTGAATTCTTAAAACATTCATCTTCAAACCATTTCTTTCCTTATACTATGAACAATTGTTCCCAAGGTTGCAGGTGCTCTAAGTTTTACAAACTGTACAGATATCCTTCAGGAGAGAGAAAACCTTCTCATGGGACTGGAAAAAAGCAAGAATTTTTCTTGCTAACAGCCTTTTTTTGTATCCACACAGCATCATGGATATTTATGCATTATACTGTACCATCATTTTCTCATGGGACCTTTATGAGACTGACTGTGGTGACAGGGTATATTCTAAGGATTAACTAGGATTGTGTGGTGAAGGGGGCTGCTATTTATTATCCCTGCCTTCTACACTACAGGAGCAAAATGGTCTGTAGAAGTCATAAAAAGGGATTTCAGAATAGGAAAGACTGATCTCTGAATTACATCTTTGAATGTTGCCTCAAACTGGGTTTAGACAGAGAATTCCTGCAGTTCTCTGTTGCAGGAATAATTTGAAATAAGTTTTCACCCACAAGTCGTCACTAACCTTGTCATGTTCATTTCTGAGTTTCCATGTGAATTGCTAGGGTTTTATTTGTGGGAGTATTGATATTTCAGAGCCATGACTGATGCTGGTAGGAGCTGTGCTTTAAATATGTGAAGTGCTAAGAAGTGCAAGGTATTTTCAAAGATCAGGTACAAACCTCTCAAATTGTGCATCCACAATTAACAGGTGCTTTCAAATTTAATCTCATATTAGTACTCTTTCCCCAAAATACCCACAGTTCCGTTTCTTCATCTTGAACTGGCCTGCTGTACAGATTAATGCTGGTGCCACACCCTAACAATATAGGAAAAGAAATTCCATGAAAAAAGGATATTTTGTAACCATATGAGGTTTTGAATAAGGTACTGTAAATAAGACACAGAGGCTCCATTCAGCAATTAAATGAAGCAACAAAGTTCTACATCCTAAATTCAGAGATGGTAGTTTACTCTGACCTCCAGTGTAGCACAGGTCAGTTCTTCCCTGAATTAGGTTTAGTTTAACTACAGCATCTTTTAAAAAAAGTCAGAAAATCTCAGTTTAATTTTTTTAGTATGAACAAGCGATCATTATTTTGTTAAATTATTGGAGTGATTAATTTTCATAGTACTAATACATTCAATTTCTGTTTCAGAATGTCTCTGCTTTCAACTTCCAGGCACTTGATCTTTTTGTGTTTTGAGACTGAAGAGCCCTCAATTATCGAATTTCTATTCCTCCTAGAGGTAATTAGAAGCTGTGATCAAGGCACCCTTTAGCCTTTTTGTTAAGATAAATAGTCTGAATTTCAGTTTTCCACCATGGCAGTTTCCCCAATCCTTTGATCTTTCTCCTGGTTCACCTCTGAACCAGAGAGACCCAGTTTATTCCTTTTTCACCCATGGGTGCTGGGACTGTGAACAGCATCTCGAAAGGAGACTTGTTAGTCCCTGGTTGCATAACCTTTCTAACATGTTTTGGTATTATTCTGCTTATTCATCACGTGATTGGCATTTTGTTTTGGTGTTACACCCTTTTCATACTCCACAAGGAGCTAATCTCCATTTGACTGACACGATGCCCCAATCATTTCAGTTACTGTTCCCAACACAGTGTCTCATTATGTCTGTAATTCCTGAATACTGTTTAATTACAATTATCTGTATTGATGCACATGTCATTTTCTTGCAGCAGCTTATCAGCTCATTTGTTGCAGTGTACCCTCTTCATGAATCACATGCACACTTTGATCAGTAAGGATTCTCTCATTTCTTCCAGGGCATTAGTAAAAATGCAAAGGCCAAGAACTGACCCTAGCATGGCCTTAACAATACATGCCCTTAATGAGAGCTCGCTGTTTTCAAATGTGCTTTGCAACCTGTCAACAGCTTTTAAAAATTCATTTTCTGTGTACCACATTGCTTTTATTTTAATTATCAAAATGTTCTATAGTGCCAAGGATTCTGACTTTTCCACATAGCCTCTATTCCCTTTCTCAGTCACTGAATGCAAGGTTATTAATCATGCATGAAGTGAAGGAGGCATCTGATGGGAAAAAAGGATGTGATCTTTTAATTAAAGAGTGTATCAAAATGCATTGAAGACAGGTGAATTAAAGATACTCAAGCCATCATAAACCCCAGGTATCTAAATTTATGCTGGATTTTAGGTCCTAATTTTTCTAATATGAAGGGCTCCTGTGTCTGTGTGAGTGTCGGGGGTTTGATGCTGGCTAAGCGCCAGGCACCAACAGAAAAACTATTCACTTATTTTCCTCTGCTATAGCTGAGCAGAGGACGGGAATTAAAAACTTCATGCGTTGAAATAAGGATTGGGGGAAAAACATTTTAAGGCAAAACAGGTTGAAAACGTAAACAGTATAAAGAAAATTTATTATTATCAGAATTAAAAGTTAAAAAAAAAGGGTAATGAGAACTAAAATAAACCCTTCACTTTTCCTTCCCAGTCCCTCCCTCTTTCCAACTGTGTAAGGAGACAAAATATGGGGTTTGGTTAGTTTTTGACTTCTTAAAAGAAGATCTTTCTTAGGTACGCTTAAGGAAAAGAGCTCCTTTCCTCTGCTGTGCCGTGGGATTTTTCCCACAGGAGATTGTCCTCTGCAAACTTTTCCAGTGTAGTTTTAACTTTCACAAACACCCAAACCTGCTGTAATGTGAGTCCCTCCCACGAACGGTGCAGTTTTCCCACAACTGCCCAGTGTGGGTCATTTTAGTTCATGGGATTTAGTCTTTTAAGCATGAGCTATTCTAGTTTGGAAGCAAAGGTTCTCTTTCTTTATCTCTGGAAGCAAGTGTCCTCTCTCTTTGTTTGAGTTCCTCACTAGATTATAGCTTTTCAGTCTTCACGTGCTCCAGCCTGAGCACTCTTCCTCACGGGCTGTGCATGGATATCTGCACCGCCCCATGTACCTCATGAATTACAGGGAATCAGTTTGTTGTATTATAGGCCTCACCACAGCTTGTTGAAAAATCTCAGCTCCAACGCCCGGAGCATCTTCTCCCTCTGCTTCTTTTCACTGACCTTGGTGCCACCATGTTGCTTCTCCTCACGTGTCCTCACTTCTTCCTTTTCTCTGAATCGGAAGAAAATTGTTGTCCGTAGGTATTATTGTTCTCAAGTTCTATCAATTAAAAAGTTCTTACAGAGCTTCGTGGCGTTGAAAAGGTTGATCTCGTCTGTGTTCCATGTCAGGGAATTGTTCGCCATGCTTTCGTTGCTGGCTATGTGGTCCCCGCATGGGGGGCCCTACCCTCAGGAGGGCCCAAGCCACGTGGCCCCCTGGCGGCCCCTGCTGGGGCGGCCGCCTCACCACCTCTCAGGAGAAGAAAGGGGAGCATCTCACGGTTTTTCCTTTCTTAAATATGTCATCACAGAGGTGTTACCATCTTCTCTAATTGGGCTAGTAACCTGCCCACTGTCATAGCCTTCAGCGATTGGCTCTGTGCTGGACATAGTAGAAATTTCGAGCAGCTTGTTCCCGCCCACCAAAAACTAGACTGTTTTTAAACTAGCACAGAGAGAGACAGTTTTGATATAGTTTTAAATATTTACTGATTAGGATATCCCTGATTCACTCAAATGTAAGTGCAAATGTATAAAGTAAATTTCAATGAACTGCATTCTCTGAATGCATGTTTCTTGCTGCTCACTAGAGAGAGAGAATGTATAACCCGCTCAGATGCTCATGTGAGCTGGCCAAGGTTAGATGAGATGAATCCCAAACAAAGCCCATAGAATTCCATAATGATGCTTGCTTTTCTGTTCTGATAATAAAGTCTATAAACAAATTCAATTTTATGGAAACTAAGAAAGAATTCTGAATGTTTTGCTTTACTAAACAATGTTTTATTTATTAATCCAGCAGCTATTTAACAACTGGATTAGCTAATTAATTACCATGCATTTTAACTACAGCATTAACTGATAACCTCCCTTGCACACTGTATAGCCCCAGTGACCACAGCAAGCAGGGGTGTGCATGGAGAGATCAAGCTCACCTTGATCTGGGAACTTGGGCCAAAGAAAAGAATGAACAGGTTAAAAAATGTTTAGGGAAAAAATCTGAAGGCCACAGAATATGTGTTTTCCTAATTTTCCTAAAATAACTCAAAAGAATTCTTGAGGGAGAGATGAAAAAAAAAATTGTAATTGAACATATCTATCTTTGTCTCATCTGAGGGGATAATTTCCTTTCTCTAGCAGGGTTTCTGTTTTCAGTAGCTTGATTAAGGGACAATGTCTCATGTGATTAAATGATCTGGGCACATTTGCATATGAATGCTAGATGACATGGCATAGAAACTGATTAGGCCTCATCTATATTATATGCCTGGAAATTAATGCTAATAGCACTTAATATATTAAGATTTGGATTAAACTTGGCCAGAGAAAATGAAACGTAAAAGAACTTTGCTAAACATTTTGGAACTTATCAGATTTTTTTCCCCATTGTGCTGGTTTAACAAACTTGGTTTGTGGGGGCAGAGAAAAAAAGAAGAGCTGTTTGAAACTTCTATGTCCGGCACAGAGCCAATCACTGGAAGCCCTGACAATGGGCAGGTTACTAGGTCAATTGGACAAGCTGGTAATGCCTCTGTGATGACATATTTAAGAAAGTAGAAACCGCAAGAAGTTTCTTTTTCCGGCTTCCCTCCGAGGGGTGGCGAGGGGGCCCCCGGGTCCCTTCCCAGAGAGGGCTGCTGGGGGGAGCCGCTCTGGCGCCACGAGCAGCCACGAGCAGCCGTGCGGCCAGGACCGCATGGTGCGGGCTCCCTGGGGCCGGCACGGCCTGCACGGTGCCAGCGGGCCCTTCCTGAAGCTGGCGTGGCTCGCACGGAACCAGGCAGAAACATCATGCATCCGGCAGCGAGAGACATGGCGAGTATTTCCCCGATTCAGAGCCTGGATGAGCTCAACTGCAGCTTGCAAACACCAACTTTCTTCCAAGTCAGAGAAAAGGAAAAGTAAGGGCACGTGAAGAAGAAACCGAGGGCGGTGGGGGGAGGAAGAGGGCGGNGAAGAAGAAACTGAGGTCGGTGGGGGAAGGAAGAGGGCGGAGGCGCTCCAACACCAGAGCTGAGATTCTCCTGCAAGCTGTGGTGAGGACTAGAACACAGCAAACTGTTTCCCTGTAATTCATGAGGTGCATGGGGGTGTGCAGAGATCCACGTGCAGCCCGTGAAGAGGAGTGCTCATGCTAGAGCGTATAGATGCTGAGAAGCTTTTAAAGATTGAAGAAGAGAGCCTTTGCTTCCAGGCTGGAACAGCTCATCCATAAAAGACCAAACCCCATGAACTATTATGACCCATGCTGGCAGTTGTGGGAAGACTGTGAGACCCGTGGGAGGGATTTCACATTGCAGCAGGTTTGGGCAGGCTGTTGCTTGTGAAGGTTGAAACCATGCTAGAAATGTTCACAGAGAACTATCTCCCGTGGGAAGGACCCCATGGCACAGCAGAAGAAACTCTTTTCCTTAAACATAAAGAAAGACTTAAGAAATGAAATACTGACCAAAACCCCATGTTTGTTTCTCTTGCGTGGTTGGTGAAAAGAGGGAGGGACTGGAAACGAAAGGTTCTGAAAGTTTGCTGTAGTTCTCTTTTTACTTTTAATTCTGTCAGTAATAAATCTTCTTTATAGTGTTTAAGTTTTGAACCTGTTTTGCCTTAAAGTGTTTTTCCCCTGATCTGTTGCAGTGGCTGAGGCAGCAGCTGTGATGGCCAAGGAGCCAAAGAGCTCTTGTGCAGAAGAAGCCTATTGGTAGGCCAGCTCCAAAGTCTAAGATCACCCCCTCAGTCAGGGTGAGAAAACCTCCCGCCTCACGCTTTGTGGTTCTATGCAGATTTGGTCTGTCTGGTTGGCCAGTTGGCCACACGCCCCTTTTACCCCTTAAAAGGTTGTAATCCAGTCTCCACTCCTCCCCTTTCTTCTCCCTATTGGTTGTTGTTATATTACCCCACCTTCTCTCCGCCCCTGCACCCTCAGACCATTGGTTACTGGTGCTCTGCCCGCCTCCTCTCTGTAGCCTTATATAAGTTGCTCATAGCCCTCAGTTCGGGGTCTTAATGAATGGAAACCTTTGTTGTGGCTTTGCAATAAACCTTTCAGAACTCTATACGAGGAATCCCTCCTGACTCTTTGCCTCTGGCAACGCATGTGCTATCCAGCTTAGTGTGAGTGCGTGCTTTCGTGCCTACATCGGCACGGGTGTGAAGGTCAGCCAGCTCGTGTGCCAAGCAGCACCGCCGGAGCGATTCCTTGCCAGGGACGCTTCTGGGATAACGCGGTGGCCTCGCCACCGACCACCCACACCGCGTTACTGATCCTTATCTCACTCATGAAAATGAAGTTTTAATCCCCTCTCCTCTGCTCAGTTATAGCAGAGGAAAAGAAGTGAATAGTTTTTCATGGTGCCTGGTGCTTGACCAGAGTCAAACCTCGACTGGGTGTGAAAGTTTCTTCATCTCAGCTATTGCTAACTGACACATTCTTAGAAATAATAGTCTTCTAATCACATACACAGTCTACAAATGATTTGAGGAAGATAACTGTTTATGATGGAAAACTCGGTGAACATGTGCCTGACTTTACCATTCTTGTGTTTAGATAAGGCAGGCAGTAGGAGTAAGAGTACATGCTTTCAACAACTTTTCATCTTCAGAAACACAAGGGAAAGTAAGCAATAATTTTCAAGCCTGGGCAAGAAATGCTGAGGAGTTATGTTAAATCCTTGATAGTGTGATCATTTGTGTCTGATTTAAACTCTTATTATTTTGCTTATACTAGAATGGTCCTAGCAGCTGATCCTGAGATGCTGTCAGTGGTATGTACCACATGTCCTCAAGATGCCTGGAGAGTTTGACATTTAAAAATTCACTAGACAGGCTTCAGAAGTAAGTGCTCAAATAATGAATAAGGTGAAATAGAAACATCTTTAGATTGAAATTAATAAAATAAATTAAATTTCACATTACTCTCACCATTAACCAAACTTTACCTCTGCAGCCTGGTTCATGGTAAGGACATCCTGTCTTCACTGAAATGAGTAGGACCTCTGTGACCTCTAAGGCTCACCTTCTAAAGTCCAATCTTGTGTGAAAGACTTGGCAGCCACTGACAAATTAAACTTGGCTTGAGGTCGAAACACTGCATCTCATCCAGCAGTTGAGGTACAAACCTCGCATTCATTCCTCTTTCTGAATGAGCTGAAACTCCGGCTGCAAACATTTACACGTGAAGAGTTCAAATGCAGACAAAACTCAGATGCTCATTAATTCTCACATTTCCTCATTTTCTAGCAGAATAATTTTTGCAGCTCAGCGTACATCTAATATATGTAACATTCCAGTGCTGAAATGCACTGGGCAGAAGAAGAACAGAAGTTGATACAGACTGTGGGGAAAGGTTATTTAAGTTTTAATTAATACATGCCTATGCATTAATGATGATGCAGTGAAGAAGAAAATGCCTGAAATATCTTTACTTAAAGCCTTAATATCTTTAAGTTAATGCCTTCCTTGTGAAACAGAAGGCACTAACAATATTTTTATAGCAGCAGTTGAGTTATTTTGAGCAAAGAAATGTATGTTATTTGTTTTTATCCAGCTTCTGCAAGTTATATCTGCTGTAATGGTGATTTAAGTTTTATTTTGTTTTGCAGACTTTTCCCCCCCGTTTTATTAGACCTCGGTCACTTTTTAAGAAAAATGCAGTGTTCAATATTGATGTAACAGGAATTAATATGGTAACCACCATAGTAAAATAAGTATCCTTTTTACTACTCTAAAAGGTAGCAAGGATAGAAGTTAATGTATTTTATGAACATTCTTTTCATTTTAAAGTATTTCTCAGCCAAAGTTTTTTATAACGTAAATGAGGTTCTCATCCTGTAATGTCACCAACTGCCAAAAAGTAGAAAATTCTTGCTATACTTACAGTGTTATAGAAAGAAAGTGTTCCCGCAAACATTCATCTCTTCCTTTGAAACTCATCTGGTTTTCCTTTGGCCATGAAGTAATTTACAAATACTCCACTGGAGCAGGGAAAACCTTTCAAGAGCACTATTCCTTCTCAGTAGCCTTTCTTTGGGTTGCCCACTGAAAGCCGGTGGGCTGCCCAGATGAGTAGAGCAAGGCTCCCTTAAACTGACTTTGTGCCATGAGACCATGCTCTCACTTGGACCACCACTGTGTTGTAGCTCTGTTTGCAGATCACACAAGTAAAGGCTCTGAGCAGACTTCCCCTTGCTTGCTCGCTCTTGTTAACAGGATGGTGGGGGAACAGAAAAAGCTAGTAGTGTGTAAGATTATGATTGGCGTTTTGGACATGCAGCAACATGCTACCTGCCATGTGACAGAATGCATTCTACAGCTGTATTTTCCTGTTGTCTTCTTAGTTCTGAAAATACCATTTCCCTTGGGTATACAACAATGTATTTTTTATTTACATTTTTAATTTCATTTTGGTGCTGAATTATGATTTGCAGTAACATAGGTTCTCTCCTCTCCCTAAATACACCCAGATTTGAGGGCTCTGCTCCTCAGCATTAACTAGTGCTAACATGGTGCTAAAGATATTGCTGGAAAACACATGAGAACTTTGAGCCTGTGCTGCCTCTCCCCCCAGTGCTGCCTTCCAGGACTACTGCAAATAGAGAACGATGTGGAGCTCGCTGCTGGCACCAGTGAGTACATGTGTACTGCCATGACCAGATCTAGATTCTGCTGGACACAAAGCTGTCCAAGGATTCAGCAGGAATTCACTTAGGGATTTAAATGCAAACAAGAGCAAGTTCTGTCCTGTGAAATGACTTACACAAATCAGGCTTGGAAAATGACAGCAACCTGTGTGAGAGCTGTTCTCTGTGACAAGGTTTGTTTTCTGCACATTGGCTCCCCAGTGTCTACTGTTGCAGTAGTTGGGAGAGTATTGTAGCCAGGTGGGATCTGGTGTTGTTCTGCCTGGCCAGTGGTTCATTTATGTTAGCAAAGAGGCCCTCATTCTCTAAGAGCAAGATGTGGAATTAGCTACTTATAGGCAATAATGCTGTTCCTTTAGCAAGTACCAAATACCAATAGGATGTAATTTGCGCAACATGTCCCTGTAATAATTCAGCTGTTGGGAAGGGGGAACAAAAATAAAGAGCTTGCTCCATACCTTTATATTTAAGAGTGCCACAGCTGACACACTGGGGAATATGCTTGGAAAAAACAGGCTGGTGTCTGCCTCGAAATGCTCAGAGACCCACTCAAGGGTTTCAGCTACTGTGGGCTGCCATCTGCACTGGGGACTGACACACACCCTTATCAGCCCCTGCCCCTTGCTTCAGAAACACTTTTTTAGGTAATGCAGGCATGAACGATACACCACCTCTTTCAACTTGAGGATTAAAATGTTCTCTTCTGCCTTCAGGAAACAAATACTGATCCTTATGGTACACCCGAGACACCAAAGAGTAATATGTGGTAGGGAGGAAAAGCAAGTAATGGTAATCTGGGAGTAAAATGGAAATTTAGTGATTCACAGATGCAGCTTTCCTTAGAACAAAACAGAACATTTTATTGATTTCTCCATCTTTTCTAAATAGTTTTGTTGAATTACATTATTCACAGGGCAACAGAAAATGTGCATTCTGAAATTCAATAATAAATAAAATCAGAAAAATTGAAGCTGTTATTCTGACCTCATTGCTCTTTGGCATCTCATTATGCATTTCAAAGCTGTACTGAGAAAGGATGCATACAAAAATGTAGAGAAAAAAAGAGAGAAAAAGTAAACAAAGAAACAATTACCACAAAACAAGCAGTGTAGTATTTTGTACAGGCTACATAAAGCATCATATACTAATAGAATAATTTTCAGAATTCAGCTTTAAATGAGTTAGAAATATAATTAAGGAATGAAGTGGGAGAATTTGTGGCACATTTGATTTCTACTATCTTGAAGCATGGACTGGTCTCTGAAAATTCAGAATTCAGTCTCCAACTCTCTGCTCAGCTGAATCTTGTTTTTTACATTGCATCTAGTGATGTGCTGTTCATAACAACAGATGTACGTTCATGCAGCTGCAGCTCCTTATCACTAGTAACATCAACCAAAAACTGATACCACATTCCCATAAGCAGATTTTAAATATGGTACTTCTGGGCTTGATCAGCATTTATCATGAGAGAGGACTACTGAAGTGGTTGCATCTTGTCTTGAGTTTGCGTGGCAAGGTTTTAGTAGTGGAGGGCCACAGAGGTGGCTTCTGTGAGAGGACACCAGGCACTGCCCCACACCTATAGGCTCCAAGATGGACCTGCTGCTGGCCAAAGCCAAGCCCGTTAGCAATGTTGGTAGAACCTCTGTGATAACATGTTTAAGAAAGAGTAAAAAAATGCTGAACAAGAGCTGCGATGGAAAGAAGTGAGAAAAATGAGAAAAACAGCTCTGCAGACATCAAAGTGGAGGAGGTGCTCCAGGCACCAGAGCAGAGATTCCCCTGCAGCCTGTGATGAAGACCATGGTTAGGCCCCTCTGCAGTCTGTGATCTCTGCAGTCTCTGTGAGCAGAGATCCACATGCAGCGCGTGCAGGACTCCATGCCAGACCACGCAGATATGCCATGGAGGAAGCTGCCGTGAAGGCTTCTGGCAGGGGACGCATGCTGGAGCACTCTGTTCCTGAAGAACTGACCTCGTGGAAAGGGATCCATGCTGTAGTGGTTCTTGAAGAACTGCGGTCTGAGGGACAGACCCATGCTGGAGTAGCTCACGTAGGACTGTATTCAGTGGGAAGCCCACAATGCTGGAGTAGGGTAAGGGTGTGAGGAGGAAGGGCAGCAGAGGCAGCATGTGATAAACTAACTGCAACCCCCATTCCTTGTCCCCCTGTGCCACTGTGGCAAAGGAGGTAGACAAATTGGGAGTGAAGTCGAGCCCAGGAAGAAGGGAGGGGTGGGGGGAAGGGGTTTTTAGATTTATTCTTATTTCTCAGTATCCTTCTCTGTCATTAACTGACAATAAATTAAACTAATATTCCCCAAGTTGAGTCTGTTTTGCCCATGATGCTAATTGGTGAGCAATCTCCCTGTCCTTATCTCAGCACACAAACTTTTAATTATATTTTCTCTCCCTGTCCTGCTAAAGGAGGGGAGTGAGAGAGTGGCTTGGTGGGCAGCTGTGGCCAGCCAAGGTCAACCCACTTTGCCTGTAGGGCCCTTTTCCCCTTGCTTTATCATTACCATCCCCTGTGCAAGGGAGTGCAGTGCCCTAGCCCGTGTTCTCAGCCTCAGCTTTGCTAAAGTCAGCCCTGCCAGTTCCCAGCGTCACAGAAGCAAGGAGCCATCAGCTACCACCCTAGGCAACAATTAAAGGTGTAAGTTGGAGCAACATGGTAGTTGTGCACAATAATCTCATGGCTAATATCTGGAAATTGTGTAGGGTGTGAAGTTAATAAAATTTTGCATTTATAAAATTGGGAGAATTTGGTTCCCAGTGGCTCATTTGCCACTTTAAATGCAAGCAAATCTAAGGCTGTCTGATTTCAAGCTATTATCAAGCTCTTACCTCCATTTGGCCTTATGCATAATTTATCTTTACAAAATAATTATTTTGGCCAAATTATTTTGTAACCTGGTTATGCATAAGTACTATCCTCCAAAGAAAAGAGAAAAGAGAAAAAAGTACCATATGGTGACTCATTCCCATGCCTTTTTCACGTTTCTATGGGAATGATGCAGCAGCAAATGCTGCATGGCCGGAGCAAAGGTGCCAGAACCTGATCAAAAGGGTGTGTAGAAGTATTTGTTAAGGGTCACTTTACTGCATTGCAAAATGCCTGAAACGTGGACACATTTAACACTGCCACAACACTCCTCAGTGTATACTGAGATCTCTGAGCAGAGTAACCTGTCATTTATTACAGACACAAGAAAGCTGCTACATTTGAAATTTTGTTCTCATGAAGCTCATTTACACTGAAATTGCCTTTCAACATCACACCATCAGTTATATTTATGTCATTCATTGACAGGTAAAATGTTGTTTGGGGAAATGAGATGCAGCAACAGAGAAAACAGCATCTTATGACAGAAAATTGTAGGGCTTTTTTGTGCCCATAGTTGTATGAAAAATGTGTGACATTCAAGGAGACTGTGAGAAGGACAGGGCAAATTGAAACTAGGGTCAAATGTGTTTAAGTCCTGCATGTCTACCTTTGCAGCCGTTGAAAATGTCAGATTCATGTGGACTATTATCTACTCTGAAGAGGAATCATTTCTGCTGTTAGTAGCTTTCTTGAAGACGTGGGACTAGATACATCACCACTGCAAAGTAGGAGAATTCCATTGACTTCAGAGACAGTGGGAAGATAAGGACACGCCTCTTAGAATATTGTACAGAAAGAGTTGAAAGGATTTTTCTGGCTGTTTGAGCAACAGATAACAGAGAAGCTCAGACTGCATGGTTTGAATGGTGTAAGAATCTGATATTTCCTTGATATGCTCTTCCTTTTGGACTGATGTTCAAATAGTAACTGTAAATGATGACTGTGATGAATGCTGACTTTTCTTGATGCCTTCTCTGGTGCTGCACTGTAAGTCATCATTAAAATACATAACTAGAAATAAAAATATTTCAATGCACTATTTGCATTTTCAATGCACTATTTCAGTATTTCAAAAGCCTTTCTCTTCAACAGTTAAAAATAATAAGCAGGACTTTTGCATGAGGTGATCTCTGCTTTCTTACATAGCAGGTTGTCTTACTCATTTCACTGCAAGTGCTAACTTCCTCTGCTAACATTGCTTTTGTAGGTCACCTTAAGGTTTGACCTTCATCCTACCTTTCAAGTATGTTTAGAACTGGTATGAACAACAGTATTTGGAAGTAAAGCTGGGTCTCACTTCTCATACAAGGATTGTTGTTAGAGTGGTTTGCCCAAATTGCTCTGCTGTGATTATTTTTATTTTACCTGCTGAGCCTTTGCATTGAGGCAGTGCAGGGAAATGTGGCAATCCCTGTCCTGTTAGTCAGCTTTGGGTCCATGAACTGACCACATTGCAGTTTATCTGTCCCTGAGTAGTGTGTGGATGATAAATACGTGAAAGTATTCTCCTAGTATTTTCATTTGATTGAGATAAAACCCCAATAAGAATGCATTTCAAAATTATTTGGTGAGTGGGTGCTAGTGAGGACATACCCATGTTAAATGGCATTATTTCCAGTGTGTCCGGACAGAGCTGGTGAGATGAATTCTATACAGAAAGATGACAGGGGTCTGGAAAATTGTACATCCCAGAGGAGCAGCCGTTCTACTTCCCACATCTAAGATGATCTCCCCAGTGACCTTGTTCAAGAAAAAGAAAAACAGCAAAATGCCTCTTTGCAATGTTTTCATAGAATCATGGAATGGTTTGTGCTGGAAGGGGCCTTTAAAGTTCAGCTACCACAACTAGTTAAAGGCTCAGGTGGAAATGAATTCCCTTCCAGCTTAGCACACAGCATCAGTGACAGCAGGAGTATCCTAAGTGGTCGAAGCCTTTTCATTTAATCTCAAGGAATCAAGTTTGAAGCTACACACAGCAACATATATTATAATAAAGTCTTGGTAATGTTTATAGTACTTCAAAAATAAAGAATAACATAGCTCTATAACCCATCTCAGTATCTCTCCAGTGTATCAATAATGTCCTAATTTCTCAAGTATTTTTGAAAACGAGCTGTTTCCTTATGTCAGACAATACCTTCCTAAAACCAGGAGATGGAGCCCTGCAGCCAAAGCCTATCACCAGTTGCTGAGTCTAGACCGAGAAGAAATACTTTTTAAATTGCATTTGAGGAGAACACGTGTCAGTTCTGCTTCCTTGTGATAAGATTTGATGTGTGCTATCACTCAGCAGATTTGTGGCTACTGAGTAAGGAAATGATCTGATGGGCTTCTGTCTTCAGAAGAGGGCCAGCAACTGGAAGACAGAAGGCTGCAAATAGTCTGTTCAATTTTATACAAGTGGCTAGTGATGGGGCTGATAAATTCTTCGGTAATATTAATGGGGCTGAGGTGAAACTCTCTGCTACATGAGAGAAGGGAGTCGAGCAATTCTGCAGTGTCAGGACAGCAGGGGGCCCTGGGCTCACCTCCCTTGGCCCCTGCCACTCCAAGGGTTCATCCCATCATAGGATGCCTGAGGGGGCATCACACAGCACCAGGGGTGTGGCACAGCTGGGCCCAGGGAGGCTTCCTTGTCACTTCCAGGGCTCCAGGGGCTCTGAACCCAGGCACCTGCTGCTGCAGGCTCTGCTGTTCACATGGTATTTATATTGGGCCGTGCCGTGACAGTTTAATCCATTAACAGGGCAGTGAGGAGGGGGGACTGCCTGTGAGCATCTGGCATGGCCTAAAAGCCTTCTGTGTACTCAGTGCTTGATTTACGCAGCTTGTCAAAGTCTGCCAAAGCTGGCCACTTCCCTTTTCACGTTATTAGTCAGTTATTAACAAGGACAGTGCTTAGCAACTTAATTCAGCAACATTAGCCACGATCTTCCTGGAAAACAGATGTCTAAGCTCCACTCGCCACCTACACTGCTTTATGTCAGCACAAGTGATGCACCTCAGTGGAGTCTGCTGCCTACATGGCGGGGCAAGCAGTGGAGACTGTTTACGGCATATATATACATATAAAAGAACACGCTAAAGTAATCCAGGAAAACTGTTCACTTCATTGAATACACACATGCAAAAGAATATGAATCTTACAAAACCATTTGCTTCCCTGGAGTTCAAACATATTCAAAAAATGCAGAGCAAGGAAAACCATTCACTGCAGTTATTTTGCTTTGTTTTGGCAACACCATGTGCTGGACGCTGGCTGGCTGTCTTGCCAGTCCAGACAAGTGCAGGGCTGCTGCAGCAGCACAGAGCAGCATTTCCAGTGCCAGTGACCTGCAACTAATTCTGTGGGGATGATTTCAGGGCAAAAGAGGGAAAGGACAGCCCCAGTGTCAAACTCCAAACCAGCTGGGAAGATTTCAGCTCGAGATTTTTTTTTATTTCGGTAAAGTCTTGGATTCATAGGATTAGAAGTACACTTTGAAGATTATGCTGCTATTGGATAATTCATCAATTCCTCAGTCATACTGATTTCCTGAATGCCAGCTTCCACTGTGGTATAAACAGAAAACAGTGAAAAGTAGATTAAAAATGAGAGTTTGAGTTGTGATGCCTCCAAATCCCAGAACTGGAGCCCTGTGAACTTGATGGCAATGAGCACATTCTGAAGTTTCTCTAACATGTTAAGAAGGGACTCCACTGCCCTAACTGCACTAGGATTTCCAGCTCCTGCAATGCTCATTGGCACAGTACGGATAAAAGGATCTGTGATGCAGAAACTCTTCCCAAAGCCACTCTTTTAAAGGGCAATGAAATGTTACACTGTGTCTGCTGGTTCCCATGCCGGGTATGGAAAGCATCAGATGGCACCAAGTGGCTGCACTTCTCCACCTGCTGTTACCCTCTTCTGCAGCCAGTGAAGAGGGTACATGGCACAGGGAAAAGAACAAGGATGCCGTCCATCCATCATTGTTAATTAAGATATCCGTTTCTTGCCTCTATCTGAATGAAAGATATTTTAGAAATTTATGGTACCAGTTGTGCACAGAATCAGACTTGATTTTGTTGTTTGGTTTTGACAATTTTGTCTAAATTTACAGCCTGTAAAGGGCACTTCCCCTGCAGAGTCGTTGTCAAAGACACCCTAAATGTTGAAATTGATGCTTCAAATGAATTTGGGACTGGGGAATTGTCTCAAAAAACAATGCTTAAAAGCAATTAGGACAACGGCCTTCACATAACAACCTGTACTGTCTGGCTGTAGAATAATTAACTCAATAATTGGCTCATGACTGCATGTGCCAGAATGACATCTAGAAATGACAAGGTGTTTGCAGGGCTTCCTAAATGACTGTTAGAAACCAGGAGGAGTTTGTCCTCCTATTCCCTGTTTATTTTGGTTTTTACAGACACCAGCCAGAAGGATAAAAGTGCCCTCATGAAAAGCCCTAACATGGGCTGTTATGTATAAATAGTAAATATTTATTGCAGGTAGAGGTTGTGAGCCTCTTTCAAAAAGTGCATTTATCATATGTTTAGTGGAGTTTGGGTTGTGAGAAATAATCTCTTTTCTTAGACAGCTGGGTAAAAAAGATGAACTTTTGGCATAAAAGCCCTTTTTTATCTGGCTTTTCCTAAGTTTTGATGTATCCCTAAGGATAAACAGTTTATCTTCTAAAAATAGAGGTATAATGTATGAAATATGTACTCTAACATATTCAAATATTCTAGCCTCTGGTTCCACCGCTGAGTCCACATTTCATGGAAATGTTAAAAGTGAGAGGATGCTTTCATTTTCTGTATTTGTTAGGCTTGTGTCAGACAACTTAAACCTGCTTTGCCAAATGTGGGGCATTTCTATTAGAAATAATTGGTCCATAAATGCAGCTTCAGAGCATATGGATTTCTTTGGAGAGTGACAGAAGTTCACTAAAATTCGCTGTTTTGCAACTGAATAATTAAAACTTGTGCTTTGAAACGATGATCTTGTCATCATACAAGAGAAAAAAATGACATATTAGTTAGTTTGATATTATGATCAAATGCTTTTCTGTTGCTGTTTATAAAGTGACTCTAGCCCTCACTTGATTTTTATCAGGGAGGATAAAAAGAAAGGCCTGACACCCCCCTTGCGATTCCCACAACTTCTACACAAACAAAAATTTCCCTTTGCCTGCCTTGCTGTGTTTTCAGCAGGAGCACATTACGTTGAAGTGAATGGCTTTCAGATGAAAGTTGTGGATTTAATGTATTCAGCTGCACTGAACTCTCTTCAAATAAACACAGGCAGTGAATAATGCCATGCCATGAGGTGTTCAGATTATTCCTGATGTACTGAGAACAAAGGTCTCCTCCTTTTGCTAGGTGGTCTCTGGACATCAATTACCAGCTATTTTGCTTCATCTTCAGAATGAACTGAATACAGCTCTTTACCACCTCTCTTTGAAAGCCTCACAAATATCTCTGAAATTATTTTCTACTCAAGATCATATTTAAAGTGGATAAATTTCAGTGTGTAAAAGATACATTTTCTGTACTGGATAAATTTCAGTGTATAAAAGATACATGTTCTGTACTGGACTATCAAATGATATTACTGATTCTAACTTTCTTGGCCAAATTCCTCCATACATCTTTCTAAATTACTAATGTCTGTATTTGCAGGCATAAGTAAAAATAAAACCTCAGCATGAATATTTTCATGTACTATTTCTGAGAGGAGCATGCTAGGAAATAAAATGCAAACTAATGTAGATAGTACATGATGCTAACAATAGTGCTCTGTGACTTTTCAGAGTACTCTGAAGGAAGATGGCGAACCTTCAGCTGAGTTCAAGGTGGGAGTTGATATTAGACAGAATTTTCAGCTTCAGGACTCATTTTTATTACTTGACATTGATTTTTCTGAGAGAAAAAGGAAGGAATATTCTGGCCAATAATAAATCAGCTCAACAAAATTGATTATTTATGCAAAGACACTGCTGGAAGCTGAAGGAAGGAGTGCAAAGAAAGGTAAGGTGAAGAATGAATAGTTATGGATGTGGCCCTGGGGTTGCTATATGTGGTCCCATTGTGGAAGGGCAAATGCATTTGTTTGATACTGGGTGAAAGTTTATTCGGGGTTGATTGTAATTACTAATTTTTAAAAGTCTTTCCTTATTATTCCATTCGCAACAAAGGTCAGTCTAAAGTTTCTTCTGACACAAATTTGGGCTGAAGATATTTGTAAAAAAATATTTTGAAATTTTTCTTCAGTTTCTTTATTCCTAAAAAATTTTTCCCATACCCCTACCTCATTTCTATTGCTGCTGTGGCTACTGGGCAGGAAGCTACTGGTCCCAAGGACAGCTGAGGAACTTGTCCTGCTGAAAAGTCCCTAGGCTGAGTGAAGTTCCAGTGAGACTGGGTTAGATGAGTTGCCTTGGGTAGCTCTTAGAAAAACAATGAGTATGGAAATCCTCCTCAAAGCTTGTGGGGCTGAATGCCCAACCCTGCAGTTGAGAAGGAACTGCTGCCACCCCACTGATTTCTCCTGTGACACATTTGTGCTGAAAACGGACAGCTCTGAAAGCAGATGTTCCAGGGGGCTAGTTCTTCATCATTAAGGTTAATTTCTAGGACACTGTTTGTTATTCTGTTGGGTAGTAGGGACTGTGAGAGAGCATCCAAAATGAAGGTCCGTCCCTTTGTATGACAAATGTTTCAGGCTGTTTAATCTGTTCATGTAAAGACTTAAAAACCCCAAACCACATGCATCTGGTGACTTGGTACTGTGCAAGGGATGGGATATTCAGCAGCTCTTGCTAAATAGTTCTTGTGTACCTTGAGGAATAATGTACTCTGTTTTGGAAAACTCTGGTAGTGGAAATGTTGGTTTTTTTTGTTTTTTTTTTTTTTTTTAAATTATAAGAATTAAAAACCAATTTCTTTACTGTGCTTTAGATGACATGGTTCAGAACAATGTTTTTGTTGATAAGTAGTGTGGTACACATGGTGTAATTGTTATCAGTAATTTTGTTGAAATATTAACTCTACTTTTGTTGATTTTTTTCTTAGTTTCATTTGATTTATTAGCATTGCTGAGGCACTGACTGTAGTGTGAAGAAAAATGTGTCAAGTGATACATGCCAAGGATTGAAATTTAGCAACCTTTTCTTTTAAAAGAGAGGAAAGGAAAGAAATCTCTACTTCCTTTGCTTGTCACAGCCTGCAGTACTGATCCTCTGAGTTTGGGAGTGATGACATGATGATTTTTTTGCCT
>WEIT01015137.1:1818-25845 GCA_013389985.1 Dryoscopus gambensis | reverse complement strand
GGTAGCCTGTGTTCTTACTTTTTCTAGCAAAAATAGAATAAAGAGTTCAACAACTGCGATTTTTAGATACTGACATGAACTACTGCTATTTAGTACTACTTCAAAGGCATTGAACTTCAAAGTTATAGAATTTTCAGACCCCATTCTGGCATCCTCCTTCTGCACCATCTTCTGCTCTTAGCTCATTCTGTTTTTGAAATAAAAAATAATTCAGAAGTAAAAGGTGGGAAAAAAGTCTTCAAAATGTTGCTTTTCAGATGAATTTGCAGTTCTCTTGACAGCCCAGACATAATGTCAAGAGACAGTACTTTGCAGTTTAAAGACATTATTTTGTAGTTCTTTGAAGGCTCTTAGCCCAATATGATTAGTAGTTAGTTACAGAGGATGAAAACATAGCGTGCGTGAGTACTGAGAGACCCTTATTTTTCCATGATGAGCACGTAAACTGCTCTTCCTGTGTGCCAGAAACTCTTGCGTAACTTGTCCTTTGCAGACTGTGGTCCTTATAAAGCAGCTGGAATGGGATACAGATGCAAAGATACGATCAGATGCAAACACATAAGATGATAAAGTAGAAACGTGAAAGCAGAGAGGACCATAACACTGATATTTCTGTGGCTAAATACAAGAGTCTTCTGCTAGTCAATAAACATATGAAATCCCAGACATGTGCTCCGTCCTTACCTCCAAGGATAAATTCAAACTACTGCACCCTTACTTCCGCTACATCTGTTTCTATATATATATATTATTTCTGCTGCAGCTATGAGGACAAGCTGCTCTAATCTCTGCAATAGTAATCTTCTTACAAGGGCCTACTTATCTCATAAATCAATAAGAAAAGGGAAAGTACCAACCCCATTATTTGTATTTACTACAAACAGCTTGGCCCAGGTTAACAAAACAGTCCGCTGGATATACAGTTTCAATTTTTCAACTATTAGTATTCACAAATATTAATATTACAATTTCTAAGTACTGTGTGGGATATGGCAGGGCTTCTCTCTATAATTAGACAAGAAAACAGCCATAATGGGTGACACATAGATAGCAATAATTAATCGCTGTTTTCAATTTAAGTAATCAAATAGTTAGATTGAATGGAATTAATGGGCTAGTGCTTATCAAAATAATTAAGCCTTAAATTTTGAGTTATCTTACAGAATAACTGTGTGCAGACAATATTTGGTGACTTGTGTAGTCACTGAAATCTAAGCTTCTACAGCTACAACTGTTAGAGAATTCAGTTTCTGAAGGTCACAGTCGCAGTCAATATCAGAGGCTCAGGAAAAGCACCTGAACCACTACAAAAGAAATTAGTTACCTCACTGACCACAGGAGTAAGGAGCTGAATGTTACTGTCTGCACCTGCCTTTATCACCACAACCAAGAAAAAGAGGGATAATGAAACCCAGCCTAATCACAAATAAGGGTGCAGACAGCGCTCTTGTGATACCCTGAAAAGATGTAAGTTATAGTCTCTGACAAACATTGCCATTTATTTCAGATTAAAGGTCAGAATAAAGGGTGTATATTTCAGGGAAGAGAGAATATACTCAAATCCCTTTCATTGCTCAATGCTGCGAGATAAAATAATCTTGCTGCTCAGTATGACCCTTCTCATATATTTTTCAACAAATCAGTGAATAGAAAGAAAACTTTATACTTTTTAGTACTGCTCACGGCCTTTTAAAAAGGGGAGGCGATATATTAGCAAACTGCCTGTGTGTTGACTGTTCAGTACCACACAGCTTTTTGGTGATTGATGGCACAGGGAGCAGGTTCTTTGGGCCTAGCACTGAGTGGCAAATTAAGAAAATTTTCCTGTGCTAAGTAACAGTAAGAATTTATAGTGGGTCAGTTTGACTGCACTATGTATGTATGTCATACAGAAATGAAATTACTATATTCTATTTCCAATGCAAAAGCCAAATTAATTCAGTTTACCTTATCTCATATTTAAAGAAGAGTCTCCCAAAAGGATTGGGTTTAGTTTAATCAGCCTATTCTAAAAAATAATTCTGATCAACTTCTTTGAATATCTTCAAAGCCCTTTCTTATTAATGAGTAGGTATATAAAAACATTGAAGTGTATTCTATATATCAAAATCAATAGTCAAATCTATCTAGGTAATTAAAAGCAAGAAGTGTTTATCTTAAAATAATATTGGATGTAGGAATATACAGGTAGCAAAATGTTGTAACAGTTCACTGGCTACCTTCAGCAGAGTTTAGGCCATCACTGCCTCAATGACTGAATGTGAAGAAACTTGGTTTACTGGCAAAATCTCTCATATGACTGTGCCACTGAGAGTCTGTGGAATAAAACTGCTTTTTCATTTGCTCCCTGAGGGTGTCTGATCTCTGCCCACAGCCTGGAGAGAAGCAAGTGTGGTGACCCATTCGCTGCCTGCCAACCAGTTCATTCACATTTGATCTGTGCAGGGAAGTTCTTCCCATAGAAGGAAGAATAATTCTTCCTTTTTTTCCATTTTCTCTGAGGTTTCTTCAGACACTTGCTAATCTTGCTTTATATGTCACTGTGTCTGTGCCAGCAGACGTCTCACCAGCTTGACCTGCCCTTCTTGCACAGCCTGACAGGAGAAGAAGGTGTTTGGCCATGGGGACTGCTGCTCTGCAGGGTCAAACAGGCTCTACCACTGCCTTGCATTTGCTGCATTAATGTATTTGCTTTGGCCCTCTGCATGTGATTCAGAATCAAAACGGAAAGCAGTTACTTAATATCACTTCTCCTGCTGTTTTTTGAGAGTAACTTATCAGAAGTTTCCTACTTTATCCAAATGAATGCAGAAGTCCCAGGGGCCATTTTGCTCAGTGTTTACTTTTTGGCTCACAGTCTGATTGATATTTTTGCCCTACGAACTTACTTGTAAAGACAGATTACTATTGCATACTATTTTGCTCACAGTAAAATAATGTATCAGCTGCTTTTAAGAATACTTTGTTTAGGTTACACCCTGTAGGTTTTGTTCTCGCTGCTTAAACTTCTCCTTTGGGTGTAATATTTCCAGGCTAAACAGACTAACGTTTTCATAGTTCTAATAGAATTTGAAAATACAGAGAAATGACTTATAGCTAAGAGTTCAGAAGTGTTTTCCTTCTAATGTGGTGTCTGAGTCCATTATAGCTGTCAGTCTGCGAGGACATCTTTCTACTGTGAAAAAGGTAACCAATGCAACCCCCTTTGATCAAAATTAGCACTTTCCAGTTCATACTTTAAAAATTATTTTCATATTTTGATCAGGAAAAATTTGGATTGGAAAGACTATTGGCACACTTATATTTTAGCTAATTTTGAATTAGTTAAATAGTTAAATAGTTAGTTAAATTAGTTTTGAATCTAATAAGTTCTGGTCCAACTGTAGAGGTGTCATACCACTTTCTGCTAAGGTTTGGACCCCTGGTTTTTATTTCTGCAAGACACACATGTTCTGACATGATCTTTAGAAGTATGACCACGTTTGACTTGCGTTCAGTATATGGGATGACTTTTACGCCACCGAATGCAAAGTTCAACATTTTTATTAAAGCGAAGTGTTTGTCAAGACAATAAGAGAGTTTGAGGAGTTTCAGTCATCAGGATTTTCTGAAGTCATCTTGCTTTGTACTCTTCAGGGAGCTGCAACCCATGGTGGCAATTTGAGAACAAAGCAGGATTGGTCCTTATCTGTGTGGCTCAGGAAGACGCTTCAAATACCTTGCCTCAACACTTGGTTATAATGATGATTGATCCCTATTGCTTATTTGTGTTGCTGAGTCACACACTGGAGCTCTACAGTAAAGAAGCCTTCAGATACTGAGAAGGCAATTGGATTTTAATTTTTCAGAGTGTTTTCTGAATCTTTTTCACTCCTGTTGGGACCCAGGCTTTGCCAGGCTTTACATAGCCCCATTTTGTAGTCCTAGGCAAAGAAGACAGCTCATAGGCAATGACTCCTGTTAAATGGTTGAGCCTTCACTGGGCAGCTGAGACGGCAGAGAGATTAAAGCCAACCAAGTGAAGAAAGAGGGGAGGAAAGTTCTCCCTCATGATGAGTAGGGGACCAAACTGTTGCTGCTGTAACAGTGTTTGGTTGTTACCGTCTTTCTGGAGCACTGTGTCTTTTTCACCAATGTTGCAAGGGGTGCCACCCTAACTGTTCCTTGTTTTTAGCAGAAGACAGTAGCTTTGCTCCAGTGCATGCTTTGCTGGGCAGTGGGCTCTGCTCCTTGTGCTGCAGAAGCTGGATGACCCTGCAGACATCCAGATGTCGAATGCAGTACCCCCCACACGGCATCAGTACTGCAGAGATACTCAGTCACAGCCTCAGACGTGGAGCTGTTAAAATGGCAGCAGCTCCAGGTAGATTGCTTTTTGGCAAAACTACCCTCTTAGCATGTACTTTTGCTTGTGGCTGCTGAAATCTCCAAGTTCTTAATTATTTTTTATTTCTTCCCTCCTCAGAAGGTTTCTTCAGAGCATTACAGGCAACAGGCCTTTCCCGTTGATTCTGTTCGAACTCAGAAGCAATCAGAATGTAGTAATCAAATTTACTGACTGCCAGGCAACATAGAATTCTGCAGTCAAGTAAAGGTTATAACAAAGATTATAACTTGCTCTATATAAAGCAAGTACTCTAATACTATCATTTATTTTGTAACTTCTGGATGAACTGAACTTCAAGAACTTGTTTAAAAGTGATGAATGCTTGATTCCTTTGGGTATCACACTCTGGCACAACTGGTCCAAATGATGTTATTAGTCCAAGTTTTGTTATTTTTCATATTAGTGTATTTTAATGGAAATAGTTGTTTCAGAAAGCCTCAGAAGACTTAACTATGCATGTCTGTAAACCAAAAGAACAGCACTGCATGCTGTTTTGTAAAAGAGGCTTGGACCAGAGGTTAAAGTTAGCGATAAGGAAGTTAATTTGGTGGTTGGATTGAGGGTATTATAACAGAAATCTTGTTGTGAAAACTAGGCGTGTGATACAGAAATTAAGGAGAGGACATGGAAGGTTTTATGATTTTACTCTTACTTTCAGCAACCGCTTGGGGTACATACGAGGCATAAGCAACTGACACAAAACAAACCAGAGTTATTTGAAGACAAAGATTTTTGCTTATTACAAACAGAACTAACTAGATGTTTTACATGAGACAATTCACATCAAGTGTTGGAAGTCTTTTCTATCATGATTTTTGCTGAAGTATATAGCAGTATAATAAATATTTATACTTAGACACAGCAAATTTTAGAATTATCTGTGCTTCAGGGCTGACTGAAGGAGAATAAAGTAATATTATAAATGTCTGTTTCTAAAAATAGTCGTGTGTCTTAATGATTCCTCTTGCAAAATATCTTCATCCTCCCTTACAAGGTCTTCAAACATTTTAACTCGTAAATGATAATTGATATAACTATCTTCTTGCAAGGACAGTTCAATAAAACAACCTATGAAGTCACACAGAGCTGATCATCCACAGTAACTTTTATAATGGAAAGATTTATCATATGTCTAAGTAGTCATCCCTTTCTATTTTGTATGTTTTACCTCCTCCTAAAACTAGAGGTCTACTTGATATGTATAGGATAGTGACATTGTAGCAACACCATGTAATTGGTAACAGCCTGTTAACAGACTGGCTCTGTAAATGTTAATAGAAAACAGCCTGGTACAAGCATAAGTAGGATGATGATGAGGAGGAGGAGAAGGATGATGATTATTATGATGATGGGCAAGTTTATCAAGTTGTAGGCTTTGCTGTCTTTTCTCCTGTGTCTCCTGCACAGACAAAGCACATTCTCCTCCTTTGGTGGCATGGATTTGCAGGTAGGGTCTTGGCTCATTAAGGTTATAAATGGTTTATAAAGAGACAGTCCTTGTGATGAGTGATGAGTGATTGTTGATAGCAAGCTGTGAATTTCAGCAGTATGTTTTACACACCTTAGTGGAAAATGCTCAAAGTCTGTGATAGCCAGCCTTTTGGCCAAGAAAGTATCAACGGTTTTGAGTGGCAGAAAAGAGTCACATGCCCTTTTATGTCCCCACTGTGGCAGGAGCAGGACCATGAACATAGGCATATGCTGGTCCATCCAGTGGAGCGGAGCTGCCACCCTTCCCTAGGGCTCTGGGCAGCTACAGGACCGAGGCTGTCTCTCAGAGTTGGGTTTGCAGCAGGGTTTTCTTATGTGCTGCCTATACCAGGGAGGGAGGGTGTCTGGGGAGAGGCAGCTACCACCTAGCAACATTCACATTTTTCTCCTGGTCCCCATCCATCCTGGGAGACCTCCAGGAGTGAGCAGGATGGATGCTAGACTTGCAGAATTGCCTGTCAACAGCAGCCCAGGTTGAGACACTGACTCTTCATGAATCCTTTGGGATTTCCAGTAAAATGTATTGTGCTGATTATTCCCTAAACCAGACAGATTGTTTGGTTCCTACTCTTTAGAATCAATTTTAAATGCACATAAAAATAGAAACTGAAATATGACCCTTAGTTGCTACAGCACTGTCTTCCTATTCCCACAATATATAATACATTAATCAGATCGTTCTGCTATATTATGATTCATAAAGTCACCTGTCAAAATGAATGCAGAGCTTATACATTTGCTTATTACACTTATTTGTTTTAATTAGATTTTCTACAATAATTGCAAGGCCAGTTTAGACAGGATTTTGAGCAACCTGATTTAGTGGGAGTTGTCCCTGCTCACAGCACGGGGTGTTGGAACTAGATGATCTTTAAGGTCCCTTCCAGTTCAAACCATTCTGTAATTCTATGGCTCGGATAAATATAGTGTGTCTTCTAGTCCTTACTGTTAACTATACTAAGATCCTAATATTCTTTTACATGAAAACAATTCTTAGAGCGGGTAGTCAAAATAGTCTTAAGAGATATTTTCATATATAAGCAGAATCTTCAAAAAGTTTTACAGAGTAGCTCCTGAAACAGTGTCATGAATAATTCAATGAAAACTGTAGCATAAAACAAAGAGGTGTCTGTACTACCTGGCGAATTACTGATTTGATTCTAAAAATAACTACTTTGCTATAAATCAGAATGAAAATGTCAGCGCTATGAAATTTAATTTTGAAATAAACATCTGGATTTTAACTGTGCACAGAGGCTCCACCAGGCACAGTTCACTTTTGTGGCAGCATTGATCTCAGTTCTGGGAATGTGAATTACAGCACAGGATCCTTATCAAGTGGGTGGATTCTGCACAGAGTGTCTAGACATGAGACCTGTTAGCTGTTTTTCAAAGAAAGAGAAAACATTAAGTGCCAGTATCTAGCAGATTATGGGTGAAAATATTTTTATGTAAGTGTCTGAAATTTAACTTTCATATAGAAAATTTCCACCCAGAAACACACTAGAGACTATGCCTAAATTTAAGACCCTTGTATTGCCCAACTTAAGCCCACAAAACTAAGTACTTATTTACATTTTCTTCTGAACAAGAAACTCTAATTTTTGCCTTTTTCCATGCCATCTATGGTTTCTCAAAATCTACTTGTTTTTCTGCCTGTTGATGATACCAAACATGGACCTGACTACAAAACTACCTTTGTGGCTATTATACATAAAACCAAAACTGGTTATTTCAAATCTATATTTGGCTTAGTTTGGAAAAGATGTGGCATAGGTGTTAGCACATTTGCAAAACTAGATGTGGCAGGACAAAATATGAATCCAAATAGCCAAAGCACAGCAAAGTATTAAAGCATATGTTTAAATGTAAGAATGGATTTGATGAACTTGAATCAAAACCAGAGCTGTATTAGATACTTGCTAGATCGATTCCTTTTATGGTAAGTGTCTGGCTGAACAATATAAAGGCAATGTAATCTTTATATTATCGTCTTCTGACCTAGTAGTTACACCTTCTTTTCCATATTATATAAGCTTCTCATACTTAGTGTTTGTTCACCATATTTGGCTGAACAGCCCTCTCCTCTACAGTCTCTATTGAAAGGTTTGGAGAGTTCTTGCCCAGGAAAAAATTTCAGATCTACTCAGAACCAGAGTATAGTCATTGTTTCATTACAATTTACAAGGTGCTTTACTGCTGAAAATTATTTTCTGGTTTAATCATCTTAAGTAGACTTAATTTCTAATGAATGACAACATAAAACTCAAGGAATTATTTTCCTTAATTATCTGCATCTGTTTCCTAGTTGGGGACCATTATTGACTCTTGCACAGCTTTTCAGTCAGATGACTCCATAAACTTTTCTATGGTGAAGTCTTAAGGATTTTCTTAATCCTTAGTGTAACATCATCCCAATGAAAATATTTCAGAAAACATTTTATAAGTGTTTGTTCTGCAGTCCCACGGCTTGATATTGTGTTATACGTACCATAGTTTTTGCTTTAGCTTTATCATCTTCTCCCTTTCTTTCTCACAGCTGTTTGGAAATTGTAATTGAAGAAGTTTGTTCATAGCTCAAGACCACTTTTGAAACCAAATCATAGTCTCCACACACATATAGTCCCATTCATTACATGGGTAGATCACGTTTTCAGCAAAATACTGGCTTAAAGCAGTTACACTGCTGAAATTACTGGAGCTGCTCTTGAAAGACTGGTTGTAAATAATTCTTGGCATTTTAGAACATTCCATACAAAACTATCTATGATTTTTTTTAAATCTGATCAGGTCACTGTGCCATATCAAAGACAAATGTGAAAGACAGTACACAAGTCTTCTATTTTATTAGTGTCTTCCTAGAAATGGCAATGTCTTGAAATGTAATTCCTTTATTTCCTGCACAGTGGATTAATTTTTTTTTAATTGTGGCTATTAAAACTAAAATAAACAGCAGTGAATTCCAGTGTACACACAGTTAGACAGACCAACATTGTAAACCCTGGATTGGGCTAGTTCTTGAACGTAACATTTGAATGAGTGATGACTATTTCTCTTGGGGATAAACTGAGTCCTTCTGATGACCGGTCAACTAATTCTGTTGTTTTACCTGCCTATGAACCCAGATGGTGGATGAAATTGATTAAATGCATCATGAAAAGTCTTTCTCTTAAGCCTCAGCAATAACTGGACCAAGAAATTACTTTGTTTTGAGCAGTTGCAGAGGTGATGTCAATATCTGTTGATCCTATTGTGCACATGTAATGAAAGTCTTCACCCAGACTTCACAGGTAATTGTCATGCTCAAACACTGGAGTCCTTCCAGATGCAGTGGGTTTTATTCCAAGGGGTGCCCTCCTCAGCAGAGAACAGGGATGTGTTAAGGTGGTGTCTGGATGGTGCTAGTCATCCCTTCTGTCTGTGCACATTCCTGGGGGAAAGCATAGCAGCCCTGCAGGATGATGAAAAAGCCACCATCAGAAAAATAGATGATGACTTCCCTCTCCTCGCTGACCCCCTCCAAGCAGTGGGAGCTGTAGGTGCAGAGACACGACTCTCTCTGAAGGAGGAAGCTGGTGACTCCCAGAACTGGCTGTGCCCTCCCTCCCTGCCTTGATGTGTACCAGAGATGGGCCTTCTGCTCTGACCCTGTGCAGATTTATCACCTCCTGACACCCCTCCCAGAACAGCACTGAAAAAAGAGATTCCTTTGCTCACATGCCACACATATCACACCAAACCTGGAGAGAGGAGGTTGGTGGAGTAGGTAGCATGTCATTCCAAAAAGGTTTTATTCACCCCAATGTTTCATTCTGATAGTCATTTTTATGTGTTGCTTTGTAATACTGGAATGATGTGAGATCATGATGGGAAAGAGCAATGTTTGTACGTTATGTTAATAAAAATGTTCTGAGATAATGCAGCTCGGGCTTGTTTCTGGTGTTTCTCATATATCTTGTGTATATTATTTATTTGTATATAGCCTAGGCTGAGGAATTTTCTAAGTTTCTTTCTTGGAATGTGAAACAAGATCATGAAAGTGCCATTTATTTTTTATAACCTCCTTTTAATGTAACTGGAAAGAATAGTAAAAAAAGTGCTTCACACCTTCTACCTTAGGAACAACATTTTCGAGCGGGGGAGGGAAGCAGGAGGATCTGTTGCTCTGCATTAATATTGTAGGAATCATGATTTCACAAGCAATGCCAATTTATAAAGAGTTTTCTGTAATTTCATTATTGCCATTGATCAAAGAAAATGCTTCAGATGAGCACAACTATTTCAACTGAAGCTTTCAGGGCTGTGAATGTGATTTAAAATGAAGTAAGGGAACATTCCTAAAATGAAAGACAAAAGAGTTCTTTACTGAAAAGCAAAGAATCACACACATTTACTCACTGAAAAAAAAAGAGATAAAATTACAGAAACTTACATCTGCTATTATATTGCTAAAGATGATGCTGCCTTTGCTAGCCCCATCTTCTCAGGCATTTGTAATGCCTCAGAATACAGCAGTAAAAAAGGATACACGGAGCTGGATAAACTAAAGGAAAGACCAGAATCTCATAAAAGAACTAAATGTTCTCCAGACGCAGTTGTGAAATTTCTGTGCTTATGTGTGTAACAGAAAACAGACTCCAGAATTTCTAGAAATACCTGGTAGAAAGCTTAACTGGCTTCACTTGGTACAGTGATCTAATCAGTTGTTTGTCAAATCTGTGTTTTCATTTCAAGTTGACACTAAACTTCAACTTGAAAGTATGGTTGAAGCATATAGAGACTTGTGGTGCACTAAAGCAGCAGGCAGAGCATCTTTGGGCAACTGGAAGTAAGACCTCAGTCCAGGAAGCTTGGGTTGGTCTGTGACAGCTTTAGAAAAGGCTTTACTTTGCAAAGACCTTAATTTTTCTAAATACCTTTGACTGTGAATTAACTCATGACTATAAAGCTTTGCTTTAAAAACTCAGTGAAATTTCTGTAAATTCTCAGCACTGGTCTGATCATACTTCTGCATTTTCTGAGTTCTCCCACTGAATTAAAGACCCACAGAGCAACTTTGGATGGCCCAGCCCTGGAAAGATAATAATATTTTCTTTATAAGGTCCTGCACTACTTGCCAACTTTCTTGATAAAACATTTGTGACACATTAAATCTGGGATTCCCCTTCAAAACAGGAAGTACAGGCTACTGGGTTAAGTTTTTCAACAGTTACCTGCTTCAGCTTTGTTCTCCATGCCCTGTTTCCAGCATGGACTTTGGTGACTCACAGCTCTGCACAGTGCATACACAGCATGCAAGGGGCTCTTGCTCAGCTGAGCTCCTGCAGTGCTGCACTTAGGTCACACTTCTCAGCTGCCTCACTCCTGTGACCACCAGGGTGCTGCTTCCACAGCCAAGCACTAAATCTGGACAGAGCTCTGGTGTTCTCAGTGTGGTGACCCCATTGTACCAGATCGTGTTTCTCTGTTCTAACTCAGTAGACATGCCTTACCCTTCGGCTTAATGGGGATTTTTGTGCACTGCATGCAGAGCAGAGAGTCTCCAGGCTCATGCAGAGAGATGTTTGAGTAAGAGATGTGCAGTAGCAGAGCTCTTCTTTCAAAGAACCTGGCCTGCACAACTGTTTAAAGGAAAGCATAATGTCAAGTGTCATTTGAACAGAATTTAGTAAGCTGTTTGTGGATACATTGAATTTGTCAAAAGTACTTGCTAGCTCTGATTAAAATTGTCATGACTGGAATATTCACAGTGAAAGGTCAGATCATTAAATCAACTCTTGTGCTTGTAACTCTCACTTGTCAGAACATCATATTAATGAACATCTTTGTCACAGAATAAATTATTTTTAAAAAGACCCTTAATTTTCACTAACATTTCAGTAAGTTAATAGATTGTACTTCTGTTGTTTTGCTGATAGGGGTACAGGGTATTAGTCAGGAATAATAAAGCAAATGAATCGTTTCTGTACCTCTTTCTCACGCATGGGAAAGTTGAGAAAGAACATCCTTATTTATTGTTGGAATAACTTATTTCCAAAACATCGTATTATTCATTCTCAAAATATCAGCCACATTAATTATCTGGAGACATAGAAGGATTTCACATTCTTTGGATTACTACCTAACATGACTTTAAAAAGAACAGTTTACTGGTGTTCTGTGGTATAAATATTTCGATTGGTAAGTCATGTAGATGTAAAAATTGAACTGGTAACAATTCTTGTTTCCCATCTGAAAAATCCTGTCATGCTAACTGGCTAACAGCTAGGAACTCAGTGGGTCAGAGGACTTCCTGGGATGTTGCTAGATGGCAGTCTCAAGTGGCAGGATTGAAACATGATGTGATTTACTCTCAAACACCAAGTTTTGGATTTGGGTACTCCCTGGTTTACAGGCAGATTTGGGTGACCTACCACTGTGGCAGAGTGAGTGACTAGGAGACCTGCAGTAAAATGGAAATTGAATCAGAACTAAGATCTAACACAGATGTTACTGCTTTCAAGAACAGGGATATTGTACAAAAACTAGCAACTATTTGCCTAAAACGGTGATCTTGGTCTGATCCAACATTCATTCCTCATATGGTAAGATCTAAGATTTTACTTCAGTAAGAGTTGTCATGCTTCAGATACATGCCCTGAATGGGAACAGAGAGCATTCTGCCAGGTACTTATTATTAACTCAAATCTATTTAAGATAATTTCACTCTTCAAAAGATAAATTCTGCAAGACTTAAGCAAGGCAGAAATTAAAATCCTCAGTGATACTATTTTCTGCAGTCCACATACTACACTTCCCCTTCTGCTTTGTCAAGACTGTTTTTTTCTGTTTTAGCAAGAATGCATTTGTGTTTACTACACATATATGTATACCGACATGCTTTTCAATAAAACCCAGTTTATCATCATCTTCTCAGTGCAGGAGTTGTAGACATGCAGACAGAGCCTAAAATAACCCAAAAGCCTTTTTTTCCCCCTGAAAACTGTGTGTTGCAAAAAGGTCTTCTTTCTGTACACCACAGAAAGTCAGCAAACTACAAATCCTTATCTGGCAGCAAACAACATCAGAGCAAACTGATATACTCACTTGTCTTTATTTGTCAAACATATTGGCAAGAATCTCTGTGTCAATATTTATTAATAAAATCAGCTCCTGTGGAGGACATCTGGTCCAGTTTCCCTCCTCTTTAGGCATCTAAATCATCCAAGCTGCTATTAAAGAAGACTTAATCTACTCCTTGTTGTTTGATTTTGTTAAATAAATAAATGAATGTGCACATTAAAAACCTTATAAAAGCCTCACTTTTCTCTTCTGCAGTACTAATAATGCAAATTTATCTATATTCTGTTTTTAAATAAAGGTAGGTCTTTGAGATAGTTATTTTCTTCACTATTCAATTATTAACTTGGATATTACTCTACAATACACAGGTTTTCATAACTATTTTCAGCTGTTTTCTCTACCTCGTCTGTGCTACTTACTAGCTCTCCCTTATCCTTATGAGCTCATCATCCTATGAGATTTTCTCTAGTTTGGTTTTTGTTTTCTCTAACCTCTTATCTGCCTTCTTTAGGTTGTCATAATTTCATGGGTAATTCCATTTTCCTCATCTTCCACTATTTTCTCGTGAAGTTTGGGAATATGTGTATTTTGATGCTGAATTGCAAAACTGAAGGAACCTTATTTCTGTTTCATTCACCAAGATGAAAGCTTTAGTAATAATTCTTTGTGTTATTGCCTTACTTTTTCTTATCTCTTGTGTCTTTACTATTTCCTACTGGACTTTTAGATGTCTATAAATACCCTAAGTAACAGAAGAAGTTGCCATATGTAGGTTAATTCCCAGATGAATAATGCTGGATATAGTGATGATTATTTAGACCCTCTCTTGGGTCTTTGAGGTTGCATTTGATTGATTTTCTAAGGTGCTGGAGAAATGGGGTGTATTGATCCTGGTATGTGAGTCATGTAGGCTAGCAAACACAGTCCTTATGTTCAAAATCTGATGGCTATTGAAGTCCACCTTTATGCTTCATTCAAAGTCTCTTCCATTTCTTTTTCCAAGATTTGCTATGGCTGCCCAAAAATGTTAAAAGGTTTGTCCTTGTATGTGGGTGCATATGGAGGTTATTGTTAATGTTCTTTTCAGGGTACTTTTGATACAAATATACCTGCTATCAGTATCTAGCAGCTCATCTTTTACAAGAAAGGGCAAATGACAAAAGAATAAAAAATTTTCCCTTTTCTTACTGACAGGCCTCAGAATAAATATAAGGGTTATGCATGTGTCATCTTTGGCTATTTTTCATCACTGGTCTGCAAATTGGTTTATTGTAATAGGATACTGCTCTATTTATCTTTGCTCTTTTTTATTACTGCTTTCATTTTTAAATCCTCTTTCTCTCTGTCAGGGTCCCTTAGTCCTTTAATGTTTATAGAAATAAATGTATGTTGACTGACTCACTGCGCTAGTTTTTACCAGGTTTTCTGCTCTCTGGGTAGAATTCAATACTGTTAGTCAGCAAGAAGGGTTATATATTGGTGAACACTGGCACATGTGAATGTGCTGGTACTTAAATTCTTAAACAAGATGGCTTTATCCCTTTAAAAAAGAAGAGTTATTCAATATATAAGGCAGTTTTTGGTCTGTTGCAAATACTTATATGACTATTTGGTCACCAGTTATTGAGTGTAAAGGACTGTTTCGCTCTTCCTTACTGTGTTCATCTTTCTTTACTGTTTTTCTTGCAGTGCCTGCCTGAGTTAACTTGAGGGAATCTGTCTGAATATTCATAATAGAGTCACTTTTCAAAACCCTTGCTTTGAGTCATAAGTCAAGTCACCTGAATTATTAACCCAGATGCACAAGTTAAAGATAGATCTTTCAAAAAGGATGTGCTTATGTATCCTTAATTAGTATAATGGGGAAACAAAGGAATTATTTACAAGGAGCAATCAAAAATAGAGAAGTGTAATCATTTTGTTTCTATCTTGAGTTATGTGCACCTTCACCAGGTCCAGATTTAGTGTGAGGAGGCAAATCCACATCATTCTGTGCTTTTTCCTTCAGATACTTGGTTCACATAAATCTGATTCCTTTGGGGCTGTCTTTGGAGTTTCTGAAGAGCCCGTGAAACTCAGCAAAATCCCAGACTTGACTATTATTACTGAGACAATGTAACATTGAAACTTTTCCTCTTTTTCCCCTCAGAGTCCTTCTGGACTGCAAACCTGGCTACCAGCTCTGCAGGGAATCTTGAGAGTGCGATGCTTCTGGGCTGGCTGTCCATCCATCCATGTCTGTTTGCCAGATTGCACAGGGGACCTCCTTGGCACATGATCCATTGAGCCAGACTGGGAGGGATGCCCACGCTGGTTTGGGAGCTGGTGTGGAGCAGGGGATCCTCTCCTGGATCCTGCAAAAATAATTGAAATCCTGTATGTGGAGATAGATAGAATTTCAAAACAATCCAGGAGTTCCTGTTTAGGCTCACCCTTGGTCTGAGCCATTAGAGTATCCCAGACAAAGAACCAGAATTTTCTAGGATTCAGAAGTCTCTAGATCGTCACAAAATGCATAATGGATGCTTTTTAGTTTTAGCTGTAATTAATTTCATATTATTTATGCACATATGCATTATTTATATACATTATTTGTAGGCAATAATATGCATATTGCATATATTTCTTTGTGTATCTCATGTAAACACTGTTATGAGATGTTCAAACTCTACTTTTATGGAAAAACAGAATAGGGATGTCTGTATCATTTTTAATTGAGTATCTGAAAGAAGAGTCTTCAGTTTCTAATTAAGAAGATGGAAACTCACTGTGGCTTATTAATGGTCCCAAATTCACTTACCTGACATTCCTTGCCTATGTCTCACCTTTAGCTTTATCAATGCTATTTTTAATAGGCTACATACAGTCTTCTTTGTTTTCTTCCACTTCATCCAAGGGAGAGCAAGATAAGACTTTAACTACCTTTTCAAGAATTAAAGAAATCACGGCTGTTTGCACTATATACCTTACTGTCAAGGTAAGAGTTTTGGAGCTGCTGTAAGGGACTCTTTACTGTATAAAACATGATTTTATACCATAAAGATTTCTGATTTGATTTGTGTCAAAACGTGTCTGCAGAACCAGAGAAGAGGGTGATACACAGCAAAGCTTTTGATTGCATTGAAACCAGCCTAATCACTTAATTTAAGAAAACAGCAAAAGATTGGGAACAGCTGTAGATCCTTACAGCTAGGACAGATTTAGGGTGAACATTCCAGAATTGTAAAGCAGTATGAAAGGAACTGCATATCTTCTGAGTGGGAGGTGAAGAGAGTAACACAGAAAATAAGGTTTGTAGAAGAAGATAAATTCATTGCCACAGACACATGCTGCAAGCCTTCCAAGCAGGGGTTCTGAATTTGATGTACAGAGCACTGGGGAGCTGGGTAAGGTCTAAAGACAAAGATGTGAGGGTGAGTTTGATGCTGTGTGGAAAAAAAAAAGGAAGAATGCTTAGCATGAACCTCTGGAAAATGTATCACTTCACAGGACCAGAATAGCTAAACAAACTAACCTTCATCCTAATCACAAGGCCTGGACTCATTTCAGAGGTGATTTTATGGTAATATAAACAGGTTTCTGATAGTGTATGAGCTAGCTTGTATGGTGTAGTCCATTACTGCAAGTCACATATGTTAATATTTGAATTATTCCTTTTAACCTGACATACAGGGCTGTGGTGAGGTGTTTTGGATTTACCTTAAAAATCCTATGAGAACTTTGCATATTCTTACCTGTCTGTAGAGCTTATGAATGGCCATACATTGCATCTATTTTGTGTTGTAGGGTGACAAGGTATGGCCTCAGGAGTAGCTGTAGGTACTCTCTGACTTGGAACACCCAGACTTCTAAAGTAGCCCCCACTTCAGGTCTGAGTGATGCTGACACCGGGGTACAAGTGCTGTGGAGTGGAGACTGGAGGCTCCAATTAGATGCAGTACAATTGCAGAAAGATGCTTGACCTGGCATGCCCTATTTTTTCCCATTTTGAAAGCTGCTGTCTGTGTTGGTAATTGCAGCCTTGTATTTACATAGTGAAATGGCTTTTCCATAGAAGCAAAAGGCAAAGAAGGATCTCTCAGGGGATAGCAGTGTGCCTTCACAGAGGGGCTATGAGTAGGTGACACAGGCAAAAAAAAGCAGTGAATGAAAAGACTCTGGTCACTGATTAAGTAGGATGAGAACAAAGATGTTTGTCCAAGGACTGTTGTAGAAACTTTTTCCAGAGTTCAGAAGAGATCTTGCTCCTCTGAAAGAGCTAATGGAAATATCTCTTGGGATTATTTAATTTGTGCAGACTTTGCCATAAGAATTTCTTGTCTTTTTCCAACCAGCATCTCTCTGTCCTTCCTTTGCCTCCCTTGGGAAAGCACCAGAGACGTGGGGTGTGGTGACCATGACATACCAGACCAGCGGCATAGTAACCAGAGGCATTAGAGCAAGACAGAAGAGAGGAAACTTAAAAACGTAATTGCACAAGCCTCACATTTAAAAATACTCAGTGAATTTTTGCTGTAAAATGCTGCAGAATGATGACTGATTAATTCAGTAACAATAGTCCAGAATTGACTAAATCTACTGCCACAGCTGCAAAATAAGCAGTGCAACAGAAGTCCATCATTCTAACACATCCAGCTCAATGCACAACCCTTTATCTGGGAGGTTTTCCTTGTCAGACCCTAAATCCTTCCCTCTTGGACAGGTATAATGACTTTAGTGTACAATTGGAAGTAAAAGGCTCCTGACCAGTGATTTTTCACTTACGGTGAAAGATTTCATTGTGGAGGAGAATTGTGCTGGAGTTAGGTCTGAGAAGCCATATAAAGAGCTTCAGTTAGGAGGTATAGAAAGTGGGAACTTTCAGGAGAGACTTCCCATTTCAATTTTGGTGGACACAGAGAGAAAGCAAATTGGAATGTGTTTGTGGAGCAAGTAACAGCTGAGATCAGCTGGGAATGCCTAGTGCTTGTGTAGATGGAAATACAAACTTGGAAAAAATACAGCTGGTAAAGAACTGTCTTGCTGCTTAGAAGTTAGGATTTTTTTTTTCTTTTCTTCTTTGGGAGAAGCTGCAGTTTCTTTCTAAGAAACTGCAAGAATAAGTACACAGGAGCAAGATCCCTGTATTCTTAAAAATGCCAGTTCATATGTTTTAGCTGCAAGCTTTTTGTTTAAATCAATTGGTAGGTTTGGGGTATGAGCAGAGATTTTCCCCAAGATTAGGCAAGTAGGTGTCACGGTATGTTTCTTTCTTATAAAACTTATTCTGTAAGTGGTGGCCTGGCTTGTTCTCAAGTGCAACATAGGAAAATTTTGCTTGTCAAAACACCCATAAATACACTTCAATATGTCAAGAACCTCTCTCTCCGTATAACTTTATTCTCTGCTCACCTGCTCCCGCTTGAGATTTTGTGAAATGGTCTTGCAAGAAAAGAATATTTTATTTCAGTTTAACAGTTTCAAGACTATCTCTAATGTGGAGGAGACTGCTGTCTGCCAGGTGGTGGAATGCTTGGCATGCTCGCTCCCCTGAGGAGCAGCGCCCTGGCTCAGCTCTGAAGCTCGCCAGCTCCCTGTGCCAGTCAGACTGCATTTCACTTCATTCTGCAGAGACCTGGCTGCAGCCCGGGACTCCTTAGCAAGGTGAGTTGTCTGCTTTTAGATGGTATTCCTGGAAGAGTCATCTTCCCAAGCAGAAAGGAGTAGAGCTGGCAAATCAAGGGGAGTCACTGAGGTAGACTTTCCAGACTTTCTCCTACTTGAAAATCAATTCCTGGACCTTGATGGCGCCCCATTGAGCAATATGGGAGACCAGGGAACAGAGACATCATGACTGTGTTTTGGGACCAGCTAAGGAATAATGTCACTACAGTTACTGCGCTACTGCAGTTTTCCCTAATGGCCTACTGATTTAATAATGTTAATGGTCTTCTACCTAAAATAGGTTTTACTGGAATTTAAGTCAGTTTCTGCTCAGGATGTATAGGCTATGTTTCGACCACTATACAGGAATTAATAGTGGTTGCCTTCAAATGTATTCTTAAAAGGGTTGTTCAAATTTTGCTTTTACAGATGAATTGTACCCTCTCAGAATAATACAAGAAAGGGTACATCTAAAGCAACGTGTTTCAAAAGTTAATGGCTTAAAAATGGAGGATCACAATTCCTTCAAAGCATTTTATATTTTTGGCTATCATTATGAAACATCCAGGCAATGTAAAAGAAGCAAGAGATATTCCTATGCCTTGGTTGTACACCAAGGCGACACCAATTTATTTCCCTACTTTGTTTAGCCTTCTGCTTGCAACAGTTAGTCTGACAATGTAAGGTTTCTCCATCAACTTGCAAAGGACGTTAATAATGTATTTCAATCACAATATATGTACTCAAAATATATTTATAAATTAGTTCTGCTTCAAAGTGTCAAGCGTCCTGCAATTATGTACAGAAAGCTACTAAATCCAAAATCCCAGTAGCACTGGTTTTCATCTCTCTAGGAATTGCTTTGCTGAAGTATTCCACTGAAGCAAAGCATAAAATTTAATATGCAAAGTTAAAAACAATTTTAATTAAATTGTGCGTGAATTGAAACATCATATGTTAAATTACTTTACTCTCTTTTCCTCCATATGTATATTTAGTACCTTCACAATTTTCTGCTGGCTGAATCGATTTTTGGTGATGGGAAAATTGCATTTGTTTAATTATGTTGAGAACCATCTCTGTTTTTTGAGTAAGGCAAATGTTTCAACATGACCCTTTGTGCTGTTTGCTTTCTGTTTCTCCCTAGAGTCTTCACTTGACAGTACTGTGAAATAGATGTCTAGTAGCATTTTGGTTGTCAATGTCAGCTGGCAGGCTCCTGCTCTGGGACTTTTCTGGCCTAACATTTCTCTCTGCAAAGCTATGACTGGCTATAGACTCTGGTTGTGGACAATGTGATTTCTCATCTGCACTTTCATTTTGCTGTAGTCGGCTGTCTGTCCTGCAGGCCAGCCTGGCAGAGGGAACTCAGTAGGAAGCTCTAGCCAATTCCCCAAAACAAACACCCTCTGCCAGGGTTGGGACACTCTGGTGATGGAGATCATACAGCCAAGGGGCTGTCAGGAGTGAGGTGAAAAGTGGGTAGGGTGAATGTTGGCTGGTCCAAGGAATTTGTGTTGATGATAGTCACTATTATTATAGGTCCCTCCATGGGGAAGTTTTGGATGTGAACAAGAGAGCTGATACCATTGTGTACAAGAGATCATTCACAGTGGGTCCAAAACTTCTGTATGGAGAACTACAATTTAGGAACTTTTCTGAAGCGACTGTGATAAATCAGCCCAATCCTGTCACCAAAAAAAAAAGCCACTATTTTATAGAAACTTGAAAACTAAAGCTTCTATAACCATAGAAACAAGTTCATCTTGATCTAGAGAACACTGCAATTACTGCAGTAGCAGGATAAGAAGTGTAGAGAAGTACTTTATGTTGACTCTACTAGCAATTAAATAATTGCTGTACTTCACAAACTATAAAGGCAAGTAGAAAACCATGTAAAGATTTCTTAGTCTTACATTTATATTTCAGTTCTATTGTAATATGCTATGTAATTTTTTCAACAAAAATGGTTTGGTGAATCACTTTATTGTTTATTATTGCAATGGAATGAAATAAACTCAGCCCTGTGGTGTATGGTCCGTCACTTAGCTGCGAATGGTTAAATTATACAGGCAAGAGTGCTTAGTATAACCCTCACAGTTTAGGGGTCTTTTGCAGACAGCATTTCTGTGTTAAAAATTATAATTATAGCTCCTTCAGTCAAAAATTACTGGAATTACTGGTCCAGATAATAAAAAATTTACTTAAGAAATATATCCATTGACCACAGGAAGAATGGATTTTTGAATGGCAAGTCTAATGTAATGAAAAAATAAAGAAAACTATTTTTTGTAAGAGATGTTTAGATAGGATTGGTCCACAGCAGATGTTATCAAAAAGCTCAGTCCAGAGAGTTTTCACAGAGGTCCTGGAAGCCTATTAAAGATGGCTCTCATATTTGAATTTGGCAATTTCTCAGTAGATTTATTGCTGTCTTCCCAAGAGTCAGCATTCTGCTCTTCCTCTCCCTGTCACATCCTTCCCCAGCCCCACACTGCCCCTTGGCAGTGCCATGCTCAGGGAATTATGTGCCCTGGCTTCCCATCTGCCCTGTAGCTTCCCCTTGTCTCCATGTTTGCCTGTTTGGCTGGCAGCTGTTTTGCATTGCTCTGACAGAAGAATAGAGTTGTGCTTGCATGGGCGTCTTCTTGCTACTCACCAGTGTTATGGAATCAGTTGCTTCTAAACAAGATGCCTACAGTGTGTGCACTAGACCACTTGTGCGTGCTCTAGACTTCTGGCAATGACATGTATTCACCTGCCTGATGCTCACGATCCCATTCAAGAGAGACTGTTAGGTTTAGATGGGACTGTTTGATGAGCACTGTCGGGAAACTTAAGATCTTCTATGGTCATGAAAGAGAGAGAAAGGAAGAGGAGACTCAAAGTACAGGAATGCCTGGCTTCATGTTGACTTTTACTGTGGCAATGCTGAATTTTGTGATGAGAAGGGGGACAGATATGTGATATGCATCTATGTGTTTTGTCCATACATGTATGATATCTCAATACTGCTGCTTCTTCTCTCAGCTCTTCCTTTGGCTCTTTTCTCTCTCATCACCCAAATCTCCTGTTTTTCCTTCCCAAAATCTGGAAATACTAGTGAATGTCAGTAGTGAGCATGTGTAAACAAGAACAACAAAAAAACCCCAAAACCAAAATAAGCAAAACCCCAAATTCAGTCCTGCCAAAACCAAATCAAAATGAGTGTTTTAAGAAAAAGATATATCCTCAATGCACACATTTTCATTTAGGACTCTAGGGAAAAGTTCCAGCCAAGACCCTCTCAAGCACAGAAGAATGCATGAAAGAAGGAACTATATAGCTGATTCCTAAATCTTCAATAAGATGAATCACACCTTACAAAAGGCTTATTTTGCTTTATTGACTAGAAAGGGATCCAAAGTCTTTCTCTGCAAACCTTAAATGAGCCATGATCTATAAGATTTCCTATTCTTCATCCAAGACAGTGTGAAATGAGTGTAGACGGTCCATTGACAATTGCATCTCTTGTCTGAAATGCGGAAGAGTGGGTCAACTCTGGTTTAGCAAATTAAGTTCTTTCATCATACATCTTGTCAAATGGATTACTAAAACACTTAATGACTAATAGTAATAAAAGCTAACTGTAATAAAAACAGATTAAATTTCAGCAGATTTCAGCACAACTTTTGCCTAGGAACCGAAAAAGAGTGTCTATCATTGAATACACAAAAATATTTTTAATATGGATGGAACATTATCAGTGGGTAGCTGAAATGCATGTGAAATCCAGAATGAGTTGGGTAGCAACACCAATAGGAAACTACACACTTTAACGCCTTAATTGCAACACATTGCCCACTTGTTAAATATCTCAAACTAACTGGTACTTTCCAAGACTTTAGACATCAAGAAGTGTCTGGCTGAAGTGTCTGAGATTCAAAAGTTACAAGCAATGGTATGGAAAGACATTGTTCACTGTTACTGCCATGGTAGATAAAAAGTCTTCCGTCTGCTTGCAATTAGGAAAAGTATTTTTATGCTGTGTGACTTTCTGTAGAATTCACTAACTTACACAAGTTGTTTGTTTCCATTTCCCCACAACAGTTTATAATCAATATTGATAATTATAATGAACAGTATCAATCATATTACTGTTGCTGTTTTATTTTAATCTTTAATAATAAAGATAACAACAACGTAAATCTGCTGTGATGAGGAATGGAAAGAATTTTTGGCATGAATATTTAGGGAAAGAATGGAAGGGAATGCTCTTTTTGCTTTCTTAAATAAAGAACATGGAGGCATCTGGAAGAACATCAGTGCTATGCAGAGCAGATGATGCCTGTGCATATATTCAGAATGGAACTGCAACAATCTCATTTGCCATGTGTAAGAGATTTTATAAACCTTTCAGGATTCTATAACATACAATCCCATAGAGATGGGAGGCAAGGTTTACCTGCAAAATTAAGATTTTGGCTTTTAACATGGTTTGTGGTTTAATACAGAAGTCTGATTCAATATTAATATCTTCTGTGTTTCTACTAAAAAGATAGATTTGTGTCTCCATAGTCTGACATCTGACAATGTCTAGACAAATTTTTATGATCTGATTAACTTTCTCTCACATAATGGCTGAAATTTGATGTTTATACTGTATTAAATTTAAGCAAATTGTAGCCTGCCATAACTCAGCTGTATTTGCTTATCTGGTAGCTTCTTTGTAAGATAAATATCATAATTTTTTATTGCTTCTAATAAAACCTTTAAAATCCACTTTTTATGTTTCTAGGTGACTAGCTGTTTCTGTCTGGGCTGAGGAGAGAAAGATGGCCTCAGGGAATGCTGAGGAACTCTTGGAGCCTGAATAATTCTGGAGTCCTGAAGTAGGTGGAGGGAGGCTTGGGCTGGCTCAGATATCTAGCATGGTGCAGCATGACCAGGAGGAAAAAAGACCATGGGACCAGCTCTTCCCAATATATGGGTTAACAAGATGGAAACTGGTGTGGTGCAGCTTGTAGGACTTGGGGAAAAGGATGAGGAGGAGCAGGTAAATTGTCTATGTCGCTTCCTTGGAGCATCCATCAGCATTTCACTGCTTGTCTCCCATCTATCAAAGTTGGAAGTTTGTTGGGCAAAGAAGAAGACAGAAGCAAAAATAGTTCATTTCTTCCACTTGAACACAGCATATGCTGCCCGAATTGCCTTTACATCATGCTTTTTTCAGCCGGTTGTGGCAGCCCTGGAGGAGTGTACATGCTGGTGCACTTCTTGCCTCCACAGCCAAAACCCAAATTCAGGGGAGGCAAGACAGTTTGTGCTAGCTCCAACAGGTGGTATGTTGCAGTGCGTGACTTCTTCTTGATGATTCCTAGGAAACAGACATCAGAGGGATTATCACTCCAGCCATGCAAGCACAGTCCAAGTCCTGAGTCTTGACAAACAGAATAACTAACCCA
>WEIT01015136.1:169761-179914 GCA_013389985.1 Dryoscopus gambensis | reverse complement strand
CCGTGGGGTGTCAGGACAGCCGCAGTCCCGGAGCACACCTGGAGTGACCGCGCGTGGTGACCGCAGCTCGTGTTCCCACGCCGGCCAGCGCTGTGTGCTGGGCGCGGGGCTGCAGAGACAGCACGGACCGCTGGTANAAACCCCAAACCAACCAAACACCCGAAAAAAGCCAGGAGGAGAAGATGGAGGAAGCAGAAGAGGATGACATGGCATGTGGAGACTTGGGAAACGGCCTTGGGAGAAGACCGGGAGGTGTTTATGAAGGGGAAAGCTTACAAAATTCCTATTCAGTTAGATCTAGGAAGGGATCTGGGAAGGCTTGTAATGCCCCCTTGTCAGCAAAGGTAGGGGTGGAAAGTGATGCTGCAGCTCCTCCTGGTCCAAAACGAAGCAGCTTTTACGATGGATCACTCAAAAACCCTGCTCCTAGTTCCACACGACAGAAGAGCTGCGGTAAGAGTAATTCGGAAGTTAATTATTCACCACGAGAAGAATCGTTGTCAGTGAAAGCGAGCCGCTCGGCTGCTCCACGTAGTGCCATCGGGTTTAATTCAAAGCACTTGCCAAAATCCCTGAGGGGGGCCGGTGCCTGCTGGGATCCTCCACCTTCCTCCCACAACGTCAGCGGCAGAATTGCTTCTCGGTGGTCGGGGCGGTGACCATTCTTGGTGTAAAACGTCCGGGTTTAAAGTGTTTAATTTCGCGTTTGAAAGCCACATTTAGCAAGGAGCATCCTGTGGTGGGGGCACCTGAATATGCATGTCTGTGAAATTGGAGGGCATTGCTTGGACCCCTGGTTTGTTTAAGTCAGTCTAAGTCTTCCTAAAGGCGGTATCTAAAGCTTGCAGCTAAATATTCAAAATCTTATTTGCTCTTTAGTTTAAATTTGTGAATTGGCTTACTTCAGGGGCTAGGAAGTAGTTTTTAGAACCTGCATTGGCGTTCATCTTCTTTTTCTTGTTAAGGCAGTGCTGCTGTAAAAACAATCAAGTGAAGGCAGTGCTGTTCATTACTGTCTGGCTGCTCTCCTGTAAATTTCTAATATTTTGACTGAGGTATTTCTGCGTAACTTGCCCATTTCTCTCCTTTAAATAATTCCCCATTACCCTCTCCACAGTAAGCTGAGCTATCTCTGTCTCTTGAAGATTGCCTCTACTTCTAAGCAGTGCTAGCTGCCGTTGTTCTGAGTGTGGTTGTTGAAAAGTTACAGTTGGAAAAGGATCTAAAAAATTAAATTTTTTTAAATCAAGATGGCAATTTTGTTGGGTTTACTTTAAAGGAATTTATAAAATATTTGTCTTTCTGTCTCTTCACAACGGGCATTTCTCCCCCATTTCACTTCTTTAACTGTGAAGCAATGCGCTTGAAGTTTGTGTTGATGTATTTCTTAAAACTCTGTATTAGCTCCACAAGAAAAAAACACAAAGATGAAAATTCACCTTGGTATGTTACCTGTTTTCAGGGTAAAATCCCCACTTATTTCTTTAAATATCTTAACATTTAGTCTCTTCTATTAATCCTACAGAATCTAATACTGACGTGTCAAATGAGGAACTAAAGCAACAACTTCGGGAAGCTCTGGAGGTTGGTAACAGTGCCCAGGGTGCTGCTCTCCAAATCTGCATTTCCTTTCAGTGTAGCAAGAGGATCTCGGCATGTTGAAAGACTGGGACGGACCCAGGTTCTTGAAATTAAAGTGGTAGTTGGGAGCTTGGTTAAGTTTTATGTCAGGAAATCCAAGTGTGAGGTGGACTTTAAATTCTGGGGGGCGTTGTTTGTTTGTGGGGGTTTTTTTGAGGGGACAGGGAAAGTATTTTTAAAGATATAGAGAATATTGAAGGTGGTGTTGTACTTTTCTAGCAGATGTTTATTTTTCATGAAGCTTTGGGGCCTGAAAATCTGCAGTGTAAACAATCTTTGGATTTTCAGCCTGCGTTTTTGTTGAGAGGTAGCTAACAGTACACTTTGATTTTACTGTGGCTAAACGTGTTGAGGTTTTGGCATGACAGCCAGCTGAATTCAGCTGTAGAAACACACATTTCATCTGCACTGTGTTCTTTAACCTCAGGTGAGCCCACGAAAAGACATCATACATGTAAAACAGAGGTTTGTGTTTGGAGGAGGGCAGATTTACGTTGCTGTTACGGTCGAATCCTAACAGGATTACCTTGGCTTTTGCTCAGTGTTATCTACTTTGTTTTACTTCAGGAAGCTGAAATTTTGAAAGTTGAGCTTGAGGCATCTCAAAGGCAGCTTGAAGGAAAGGATGAAGCCCTAAGAATCCTGCAGAGCATGGTAGGAGCAGTTCAGAAATCACTTGGTACTTGGTGGTAACAAGGAAAACAGCGGAACTCTGCTGCTGCTCCTCATCGAAACCTCAGACACCCTAAGGCCCTCCCAGGGCTGCAATTTAAATCATTGAGTGTGCAGCTGTCCACAGACTTGCCTCTACAATTTACTGGAACTAGTGTGTTATTTAAGAAGACTTTACGGTTACAGCAATTCTCATAATATTATCTTTGAGGATTCTTGAGGATTTATCTATTAGATATAAAATTAAGGCCTTTTTCCAGTCCCTTATATTGGAGATTTTGCCAGTGCTTGTAATTCTGCTGTGAAGCATGAGTACTTTGAGTTGACTGCTCCATCTGTTGCCCCAGAGGACAGTGTGCCTTAAATGTCAGGTCACTCTTTTGTTCACCATTTGTAACGTTTTTCTTCTCTTTCATAACAAATTCTGGCTGAAGTCAGTTCCTGGGATTTAGCCTACTTACATAACCCACTTCTAGTCCTGCAGTTTCTTACCCTCACGTATTTGTAGCAAGTTAGGCCTGGATCAAAGCTTAGGTATGCTGCAACCCAGTTTTCCAAGATGTGATTTTCTGCACAGCCCCGAAGAAGGACGTGATCTCAAGTTAAATTATGGGATTGAAACCCGAGTCTGTGATGCAAGTCAGTGACGTGAAATGAGAACCCTCTGGGGTTCCCAAGCGAGTTGCTGGTGTTGGCAGCTCTGCACACTGCTGTTCAGCCACCAACGTGAACGTCTCTAGGTGTAAAACCGAAAATTAGGTCAATCGCGGTATTTGACAGATTTGCATTTTGGGTTCTGGTTTGGCTGTTTGTTAATCTTGCAGGCAGTATTTGATAAAGCCACGAGTCACACAAGAGCAATGCTTCAGAAAACTGAGGAAGAAAAGAGGACTCTGGAGAAGGTAAGTGTGGGTGTTCCCTTCACGCAGAGAAGCCCATGGCTATCAAAAAGGGGTTACCAGGCTGTTTATTTAAATCAGTGCATACCTGACACTAATTCCAGGGGTTTTATAAAAGGAATTCCTGTTCCTTTCTAGTAGAAGGGGGAAATGCCCAGTTTTCACAGGGAAGGCGGGGAGGAGGAGCAAGGTGGCACTGAGCTGCCACGTGAAACTTGAGTTTTTTGCTCTCTTTCTCCCACTGTTGTTCTGTCCCACATAATAGGAGTGGGACAGGGAAAAGTGGCAGCGTGGGTTTGTCTTTGTTGTAGGCCTCTAGAAGCATTAGTTCTGTAACAGACTGGAATCCATAGGTCAGTGATGCAGAAACTTTGGTGTCTGGTACCAAATTTAATATTAGCAAGAGTCACAGATTGTCACTGAGATCCGTGCCAAACCCAGCGCCTCTGGCATCCTTTTGGTGGGAGCCCTGTAATGAGCTGCTGCAAGTTTGTTTTGTTTCCACAGGAAATAAACATTTTGCAGTGGGAAATTGAATTTGATCAGGACAGATTTAAAAACATAGAAGACACGTGGACAGAAAAATATGACAGGTATTTGACCTACACTGTGTATCACTGGGGCTTTTGTTTGACTTTTTAAAAAGTGCACCGAGTACTCCATATCATCTGTTTTCTGTCCCAAACTTGCTGCCTCACGTTCTTTGGTGGTTTTGTATTTTCCCAGTTCCCTCCCAAATTCTGTAAGACTTTGATTCTTCACACTGGTCACATTTGTATTTTTCAATTAAAACTTCTAGAATTATTGTCCTGATTTATTTTTTTTTTTTTTGTTTAACGTGTCTGTAGGCTGGCTTTGCTGGGCTGAGGTGTTTTTTTTCACCGTATGACGCTGGCCAGCTGGAGACCTGATTATCCTTATTTACCTTAGCTGTAGATGAGGCAGAGAAAATAATGGTGTATGCATGCATGTGGAAGTATAATTTCCTGGTTAATCATTTCTTTATTGTCTGGCACTGTAGGTGTGGGCATGAGTACAGGGAAAATGGAGTGTTTTAGAGGGACGCTGATCAGGAGGTTCTTTGTCAAACAAGAGTCACTCTGGGTGGACAGCAGGTGTGGTTGGGCAAGAAGAATGTGCCAGAGGCACTAAACTAATAATATATAACAGACCTTGAAAAATGGGACCAGCTGACTCGCTCTTTTGCATGTAGAAATTGCATCTCTGAAGTCCACCCATCAGAGGAGTTGTTACTGTCGATATTGGTTGTTGTTATTATTGCTGCTGCTGTTATTACTCAGAATGTATTTTTATTTAGATACGTTTCAGCTTCAAATCAAAGACTAAGCCAGCAGTTTACAAACTATTCCATAGATACATTCATCAAGGGATGCCTCTTGAAAAGCCCTCTGGCTTTCCTGGCTGAGTAGGTTGGAAGTGCAGCTGTGCAGTTTGGAGCCACAAAACTGGGGTTAGCTGCTGAAAGCTGGAGACATAGCTTCAGAATGCTGGCAGCCAGGGGCTCATCCTGCTTTGCAAAACATCTGATATTTTTCTGATAGTTTTCTGACATCTGAGGCAGCAGGACAAGAAGAGTGTGCATTTTCCTTTGGTTTTTTCCCAGGTGGAATAATTCAGACTAGGCTGCATTTACTGACAGCTGAGGAGATGCACCAAACAAATTGTATTGCTTTGACATTTAGGACATCAGATTGCCACTGTTCTGTTCAGGAGGGAAATACTTCGAGGAAAAATGCATTATCAGTGCATATTGTGTGTTCTCACGTTGCAACACCTGAAGGCACAGCTGTCCTTGAAAACAGGACTCAGACTGCAGGAAGTTTACAGACCAAGGCTGTCACGTCTCTAATATCAGTTTTGTTCTTTCAAGGAAGTAGGAAATTTCTAGCAAGTGTTTCAGAGGCTCATAATTACCAATTCCCTCGCATTTCTAAGGGGAACGTGGCACTTAAACTCATCTCTTGTTAAAGCTGTTGGCACCACCTCCTTACACGTGAATGATTTTTTTTTAAATTTTTTTTTTAACATTCAGTGGAGCATACTTGGAAGGGTTTGGAGTGTGAGGGCGTGGTGTCACGAACAGGGCGAGCCTGTTGGAGGGTGCCAGGCAGGCAGAGCAGCCTCAGGGTCAGCACAGAGGCTCCTGGTGGTGCTCCCCAGGTGCCAGGGGCTAAGCACACAGCCCAGCCTGGTGCTCCCTGCCGTGCTGGCCTGGGTCAGCAGGGCTGGCACCTTGCTTCTAGCAGCACCACGCAGGTTATTGGTACAGATACTGTGGGAAAATGCTACCACTTTTTCCATAAAAAAAATATTCAAAGTGAGGAAACTGCTGGAACGATGCTCCATGGTTAGTATCTTATCAAACCTAGTACGCAACTCCTTTCACTTCTGTCTTTTTTTTTTCCTTCCATCTTGTAAGTAATCCTAATTTTAATTTGCAGAAATATTTGGTACCGCGTTTTAACAGGTTATTTCTTAAATTGTTGAGTGCCCATCTAAAAACGTTTTTAAAATATAATGAAGCCATTTTCTACCTTCTGCAGGATATACTGTGAAAATGCAGCTCTTAAGGAAGCATTGAAACTGAGGACAGAAGAAGTTAAAACACTTAAAGCCGAGAATGCAAGTAAGCCAGCAACAGCTATTCCTCTGAATGCAGTGTTTTTCAGGAATAACTCCGGATTTAGCTGTGATGGAAGCTTCCTGCGGGGATCAGTGTCCTGTTACTGGCAGCTGATCTTAGTGGATATGCAGAAGCCTAGAAATTAAACTGAAAAGCATCCAGGGCAGCCACTGGATCAGAGGGCTCAAGTCCCTTTCCCGTTTTTTTTTTTTTGCCTTCCAAAAAGCCTTAAAACAGCTGACTTAAATCATTGCTTCCCCAGTGTTGTGCTGCTCTGAATGAGGGGCTGCCTGACTTTTTAAGTGTGCAAAGAGATGGGCACTGAGTCCTGAGGCAGAGCAATACAGGAAATGGTCTCTCTCTAAGTGGGCCATTACTTCTGGGAGAACACAGAAGGAGAAACAACTGGGGTATGAGTTTCTACTTCTTCACTCTCATCATGTTCCCAAACTGATGCTTGACCGGTAAAACTGCTTCTTTTGGGTGTAGTTGAACTCAGAAATTAAGAAGTCAGAGCAGCAGTGTTCTGTAATCTCTTTCTTTGTTTTGTTCTGTAGTGCTGAACCAGCAGTGCTTGGAATTCCTGGCAATGCTAGATGTGAAACAACAGAAAGTTTTTCAGGAGAACATGTCGTTGAGCAGAAGCGACATTACTGATTTTACAGGTCTTGAAGTAAGTGTTGCTTATGTGTTTCTCAAAGTGGCTGCTTCAGAGATCTGTTTGTGTTCAAAATGCATAGAGAAAATTCATTGCTCATTACATTTCCCTTTCCTTGGGATTTCGCTAATTTTTTAGCTGATTTTTAGCTAATTAGATCATGCCCTTGCATGCCTGTTAATCAGTTTTCTTCTTACTGGTCCCCCTTGCGGAGAAAGATCAGACAGAAGAAGCACCAAGCTATTTTTCACAAGGCACGATGCTTATTTCCCTCCTTCCTAGCACCCGAACCCTGCTTGCTCGTGCTTTACTGAGCACAGCGACACCGAGGTGAGGTCTGCGGGGCGTGGCACGCCCAGCCGTCGGGTTTTGCCCCAAAAGCACACCTCTGGTAGCGAGTCAGGAGCGAGCACCTGCACCTTGCTCGCGCTGCCTGGCGCTCCCTGCGTAGCCCCAGGGCGGTTTGTCTGCCGGCACCTCTGCGAGCAGGTCCTTACCCGCGGTTTGTTCTGCGTTTTGAAGCTGGCGGTGCTCGGAGCCTGCGCCTGCAGTACTGCCGAGGGGCAGCCGTGTCCCTGTGCCAAGGCGGCAGCTCTCGCTCGGAAGCAGCTCCTTCATCTCAAGCGAGAGGTAACGAGGGTGGGGACGAGGAGGGGGTGCTCCCGCCCCGGTCCGAACAAAGCTAGGAGCACTCAACCACTGCTTACACAAGCTCGGGTGTTTCACAGCCAGGATCGATCTCAGAAGTAATGTAAAGTTTGTTTGGGACGCTTGCAATGCCCTACCTTCTGCCGGTAGAAAAATTTTAATTATATCTGCTCGGCTTTACTAGTTAAAAAAATGAAATTTTTTTGCATTCTTTTCCCCTTCTTCCCATATCTTTTAATCTAAGAAAAGGAGAACACACCCTAAGTGTATGCACTCCATGAATGTGCACACTGTGTATGCGGACTGGCACTGAGCCTTTTCCTTCCTTCCTTCCTTCCTAGCAGTGCCTTTCACCCCTCCCTTGTGTTGGTATCAGCACCCACAGCCCGCCCACCCAGCTAGGTCAGCAAGCTGATCTTGCTGGAAAATACCTATTTACCTCACCTTAAATCAATGACGTGAATTTCAAGCCCCTAATTTTCTTAAATTTAGCGAGACTGTGTGGATTTAGAATTTCTCTTCTAATTTGTATTTGACTCTGCAAATGTGGTAACCATCCACGTGGTCCTGCTGCAGAAGTTCCAGTTCACTAACTGGTTTTGAAAATAGGTGCTGGCCTGTCCCTTATCATCCCACGATCCCTGATATGGATTCCAATCTCTAGTTCCTTTTGCTCCTGGCCCAGCTGTTACAGGACATTATTGCTCTCCTCAAGCTCTTGTGCACGTGCAGAGATAAATAAATACACAGAGATGATTGTGTAGATGGTGGTGTGAACATGTGCAGATGGTGAAGAGTAAGGACTTTAATACACATTTCAAAATACATTTCTTTACGTGTCAGGAAAGCCCTTTGGTTCCTACTACTTCCTTGATCATATTTACTTGCAAGTTGTCTGTGTCTTAATATTCATTTTAAATCCGCTTTTGCTTCCAAATTAGCTAACACACTTTAAATTTTCCCTGAATTAAAACCAGACTGAAAACCTGAAGAAGAGCAAGGATGAAGCGTATATCATGGCAGACGCCTTCAGAATTGCATTTGAGCAGCAGCTGATGCAGAGGAAGGACCAGGCCCTGAGGCTGGCGGAAGTGATGAACGTGAAGAAGGAAACAAAATTTGCAAACTGGAGACGTCTGCGAGGCTCTGGTAGCTGGGCAGTCCGTGGGGGTTGCCTGGCAGAGGAGGGAGCAGGAGCCACCAGGAGCACCTCTCCCTCTCCTAAATGTGTGCTGGGGGCTCAGCTGCTGGCTGCGGGTTAGGGACAGCAACTGGGAAAAGCTGGTCGTTCTAAGTGCTTCTCTGTTCTTTGGGGTTTTTTTAATGAGCTCTCTGTAGGAGTTGGGGAAGGAGGAGAAAAGCAAAAAAAAAAAAAAAAGATGTATTTGGAGCTTTTTTAGCTCCAAGTGGGGTATTGAGCAACTTGGCCTAGTGGAAGGTGTGGAACAAGATGAGCTTTGAGGTCTCTTCTAACCCAGGCCGTTCTATGATTCACTGGAGTACTAAATAGATTTTTTTTGTTGTTTTTCCTTAAACATTTTTAGCCTTTTATTATGCACGTGCATCAATATTAGTGTGTAGTAGTGTTCTTATACTAACACAGAGTTACAAAGTGCTATGTATAATAGGAAAGGTTCTAAGTGCTATGTATAATAGGAAAAGTTCTAATCTGTAAAATAAGAATACTTCTAATAATCTTTTGTTCTTTCAAAAAAAAAACCCCAAGGGATAAAGAGAAGTATTTAAGTGCTTGCATCATGGTCAAAACCACTGCACAATATATTTATTTTGACCATTGGCCAGGAGCTGCCAGGCTGAGGAGTGTGGTGTGCCCCCCAGATTCCTCGGGCACTCCTGGGGTGTAGCACTACACTAGCATAACCTTTACTAGCTGTTTCCCCTGTACTGACACCACTGCTGTCAGGCTCCGTTACCTGGTACATGCATTCCATAATTTTAATGCATTTTATGATTTTTAGAAATCTTACAAACTTTTAAGAGGCCTACGTGAGGGAATCTTGGTTTTTTAATCAGGCTACTTTTTGTTTGCAAACAAATTACCATGAAGTACTGTTTAACTAGAGTGTCAAAAGTCTATTTTCCATAGAGCACAAAGAATTTTCCGTTTGCCCACGTGCAAGGCCTGTGTAGCCTTTATGGGATAGCATGCTTGGTGGGAACCTGCCGTGCCCCATGCAGCGGGAGAAGCTGCAGCTTGCATTGCCCTTTCCGATGAGATCGTTCAGATCCGGGTTTACAAGTGCCCGTTTTAGCCCAAAGTCCTTGCACCCTTCCCAAGCAGTTCTCCGTTTGATGTACTTCTGTTTTCCTTAGAGCGTGCCAAGTTGCAAGGGAACAAGAACAACCTGGGGCAGCAGCTGTCCAGCCTGCTCTCATCAGATGGGGACTGCAGGAAGGTTGAGGAGCTGGACAATCCGCACGAAATCCTGAGGATGTTGATAGATCTGGTCAGTATTTGGTTCAGCTCTTGGGAGCGCGTGTGTTTGCACGCCTTTACGCACCCTGAGCTTGTTATAAACGTGTCCGGATATCAGCAAAAAATTAATTCACGTTTATTAATCCGCAGCTGGGAACAGGGGATGATGGGCAGTCCACCATCCCGCTCAACAAAACAGACAAAAAGTGATCCAACAACAGCCCTCGACCACACAAAGCTCACCCCTCTCACTCCAACAACCACCCAAAAAGCCCGCCCCCTTGCCACGAGGGCCCCTTTTTATATCCCAGTCAATCTCCCAAAAGTCTTGGTCCCAAGTAGCCGCTTCCTGTTTGCTCATCCTTTCCAAGGCTCCATGGGACATGTCGTTCTCCCTCCTAAGGCAGCTGCTGGGTCTGTGCTTTGGTGTTGTGTCTCCTTCCTGCCTGCTGTCCGTCTCTCTTGTAGCTCCATGAAATACAGAGTCCTCCTCTGGGGCAGCAGCCAAACCTGTACATTGCTTAGACATACTCAAACACTTTATTAGTTAACAT
>WEIT01015136.1:140267-168304 GCA_013389985.1 Dryoscopus gambensis | reverse complement strand
GACGGCCCCGAGACGGCCCCGAACCGGCCGGGTGAGGTCGGGGCGACGCGGCTGTGGGAGTCTGTCCTCTGACCGAGCTTGCCTGGGTGGGTCATTCGCCCCCGGAGGTGTGGGGATAGTAGTGATATTATTGCTTACTGCCGTTCCGTTTGTTTTTATATACGGTATATGTGGTATAATGTATAGACATAAAGTGTTCTATAGGGTATATGGAGCATATATATGGTATATAAAGTAAAATATCCGAGAATATTATATAGATTATGGAGAATACATATATGGTATGTAGAGTGTAGTGGGCAGCCTTACACTGTACACTTACAGGCATGACCAGGGTGTAAAACATTCTGAATCTGTATTTAGATACGAGCAGTAATGGCAGAGAGCTGGTCACTAACAGGCTCTGGGGAGCAGGGCAGAGGGTCCAGCCGGCTCCAGCGCCGTGTGGCCCAGGGGCTCTGATGTGAACACTGGCTCATTAATTATGCAAATCAGAGGGAGTGGGATGCTGAGGGAGCAGTGATTTCCGCCGAGGAGTGGTCCGCCGGACCTGGTGCGATTCTCTAGACTCATTTTCTGCCGCTAAGCGATAAATGCTGATGGAGGTGGTGGTGGTGGCCCAGGGCGGCGTGTGCGGGTTGTGTTTGTGCGGGCAGCTGGTGCCGCCGGTGTGCCCGACGCCGCTGAGAGTCAGATCTGGTCAGTTTTCTGGCTCCAGTTCACCGTGTCCAAGTCTGGGTTTCACAGCAGAAGAAAGAGAAGAATCTACTGGCGGGGGTCTGGCCACAGGGGTGATCTGGGGGCTGCAGCATCTCTGTGATGGGCAGAGGCTGCAGGAGCCGGGCCTGGCCAGGCTGGAGAAGGGAACGCTGAGAGGGGATCCCATCAATCCATACAAACACCTCCGAGGGTGCCGGGGCACGGGGCCAGGCTCTGCTCAGTGGTGCCAGGGACAGGACGGGGAGCAGTGGCCATAAAATAAACCACAGCAAGTTCCAGCCCGGCAGGAGGGAGAACTTCTGTCCGTGGAGGGGCAGAGCCCTGGAGCAGCTGCCCGGGGAGGGCCTGGAGTGTCCCTGTCTGGGGACATCCCAGCCCCAGCTGGACACGTTCCTGTGCCGCTGCTCCAGGGCACCCTGCCTGGGCAGGGCTGGGACTGGGGGAGCTCCAGAGGGCCCTTCCAACTCTGATAATTCAGGGGTTCTGTGATCCTCTGGGTGGTGTGAGTAATGCCATTCTCAGTTCAGAGGAGTAGGGTTTTATGAGTTGATGAACGAAAGAAAGTCCTCAGAAGCTGAAGGTGGTGTGGGATAGAGCTGTGCAGGAGGTGATGCCATCCCGCTGCTGGTGGAGCTGTGTCCTTCTGAAGAGTCCGTGCTGAGCTAACGGGATGGCATCCTTCAGGCAAGGCAGTTTGTTGTGCTGCGTCCTGTACGCTTGTCCTTACGTGTCTGAAAACTTCTGCAGCTTTGGTCTTCAGCCCGTGATTCAGCTCCTGACCTTGCTGTGGCAGCAGCCACCTCAGCTCTTGGTTCGGACAGTTTAAGTTGTTTTGCTCAGCAGGAATAATTTCTGTTTTTATTTGAGTTTTCACACAGGGTTTGTTCGGTTCTAGTGAACTTCTCCGCCAGGTTGATTGCTGATGAGCTCTGTCGCAGTTGCTCCCTCAAATTTTTTGTCTGTAGGGCCTCAAGCCTGTGGGTCATGTGTGGTGTTGGGGTTGTGGGAGGGGGCTGAGAAGCACAAAGCTGGTAATTAGTTCCTCCAGTACCCTTAGTGTGGGAGAAGAGGCACACTGTGCTCCACAAGCGTTTCGCTGTGAACCTGGAGCTTGGTGGTCGCGTTTATACTGGAGGTTTTGTTCTCCTTGTGGCAGTTGCCGGGGTAGTAAGGTGGAAAAAACCCGTTTTAATCCTCACACAATCCTCAGTACAGCTTTCTGCTCGGGCTCAATGTAACGATTAAACACGGCGATGGAGCTGAAACAGTGTAACTGTGCAGCGAGCAAACATAGTTCAATTCTGGTAATCGGAATTAAGGTGGCTCCCGTGGTCACCTCTCTGGAATGGAGACCCTGTTTCACAGAATTCACAGAATGTCTGGGTTGGAAGGGACCTTCAAGATCATCGAGTCCAACCCGTGCCCTAACACCTCACCTAGATCATGGCATCGAGTGCCACATCCAGTCTTTTTTTAAACACATCCAGGGGCGGTGATTCCACCACCTCCCCAGGCGGTCCATTCCAGTACTTTATCACCCTTTCTGTAAAAAACTTTCTCCTAAAAAGCTCCTTGTGTGTTTCTGTGTCTCCAAACCGCGGCTCGAGCTGCTCCAGCGTGTTTTGTGTGCGGGCAGGCCTGGCCTCTGCGGTGGGATTAGCTGTAGCAAGCTGCAGATCTGGTGGTGCCCGTGCGTGCTAACACCACAGAGAGGTGGTTTTCAGGGGTTCTTAGCCACCGAAAGGTGGCTCCTCTTCAGACCTTGAACTGGTTAGTTGGTAATTATGAACTTATGCATTCCATTTCACACTGAAAACTGCTGACTACCTCCATTTATAGAGACCGTATCTGGAAAAAAACCCCCCTGACAACCTATCCTGTAAGTTGGCCACTCAGCATCCCAGCAGCCCTGTGTTATTTTCTCCTTTAAGTAAGAGTGTGCTGAGAAATCCCCAGTGGAATGTAGGTTTTGAACTCTGGAATAGGTGCCTGTTGTGCTGGAAGGGAAAAGTAACTCATAAAGGATGTATGAGAGGGGTGTTGAAGTCTGTGAAGTGTTTTTAAATGCCCTGCCACACTTGCAGTCAGTTCAGCCATCGAGATCTCAGGGTTTGCGTTCCACAGTTAATAGTTAACAGTTTTAATGTGGTGGAATCACTGCCTCTGTTTCTTAGGTGTGCAGTTCAAAGTGCTCTGTTAGGAGCGTGTCAGACCATTTGTTGGAGATCTAAGATGAGCCTGTGGAGGGACAGAGCAAAGGTTTCTCTGGAGGAGTGGCACATCCACTGTGCGCTTTTTTTGCACTACATTTGGTGCTTTGATTACTGTTTTCCCATTTTGAGATGGGCTGCCATTTTATCTTCAAGTCTCCTTGTACATTCTCTTTAGCTGAAATCGTGTGCTCTTTAACAGACAGTGATTTAAGTATAATTTAAAAGTTTGGGGGAAAAAAAATGGTATAGAATGGAGCTGGTGAGAGCCTTGAGTTATATGTCTCCTTGCACTGTTAGGGACTTAGTGCCTCAGATAAAGTTATAGGCATTAAGTGTCTTTTGGAAAAATACTGATGTGTGAACCAGTTTACAGAGTGTCTAGTGAGTGCACTAAGAGCTCTAAAAAACACGTTCAGAAAACAACAGTTCTGCGTACGTCAAAAACATATACAGTGGTTTCTGGTAGTTAGAACATAGCGTCACTCTTCTGTTACAAGTGTAACTCTTAAAAGGATCTGTTCAGAACCAGTGCAGTGTGTCCAAGCACACGGTTCATCCAGACCCTGCACTCGGGGAAGCAGCCATTTAAACAAAAACGTGTCACCAGAGCTTTTCCACGGCTTCCAATCCATTCCTGTGAGCCTTGGGACAGGCCGCAGGCAAATCCAGGCAGCAGAAAATAAAACTTGCTCGTCTTGCAGAAAGAAAGAGGATTTGAAATGTGAGAAACTAGAAGGCTTTTACAGTTCTTTGGTGATGCAGACACGTGGTGTCAGGACAGAGAGGGACAAGGAGTTACTGCTGGTCTGCCCTGTTTTGGGGGGTTTGATTTTGTTGTGGGTTTCAGTTTTTGGCTTGTAGGTCTGTTGTAGAAAACCTATGAAAAATTTGAGGAGAGAGTAATGAAATGATGAATAATATATATGCTGGTTTTTCAAGGTTAGGTTACTTATTCAAAATACTTCACCAAGTCAAATAACCATTTTATTTCAAAAATAGATTTAGCTAAACAATTGCTGGGTTAGCAGACTGAGGTGTGATAGTTTTCTGAGCTCTCTGTTGAAGTGAGTTAATCTGTATTAGATAGATGTAAATATTTGCATATGATTTTAGTTCTACAGTTCTTTGCATTGACCTCTTCCTTTTTTTGGGAGAGTTTAGTGGGCCAATGCTGTACAGCATCAATGCAGCCTTCTAATTAGCATTATAATCTAATAATAGATGGTGTTGTAATCTAATAATGCCCTTATGCTTAAATCAGAATTTGTTGTGTATCTCTCAGGAGTGCAAAGCAATGAATATAATGTAGGCGTTTTTAAGTAAAAGGCACAGATAGATGAAATAATTGCTTGGCTGTCCTCTATATTTTTTTTTAAATACAGAAGGTTTTTGGTTTTTTATAAGCTTTTGTCGTTTGTGATATCTGGTGAGATTGCATAATAAATACCTACAGAGAACACAAACCAGCATTACGCATCTCCTGATCCCCGGTTTTCTTGTAACCCTTCAATATTTCTTGTTTACGTGGTCTGTTTGACTATTGACTGTCCGCAGATACGTGCTTTAGGGATGGGACCTGCGCTTTAATGTCTCTCAGTGAATCACCGAGAGCTGTTAATCGTGTGAGGCTCTTAATTGAAATAACTTCCAGTTCATGTTGTTGCACGCCCCTTGCCGGGAGGTCGTGATTGTTACGGGAAAGATCTCTGTTCAGATGGGCGAGGAGAGGGGGCACCGAGTCTGTGCTTGCTGCTCTCTGAGCCCCCTAGACAGCTGCGAGAGGCTTGTGTCAGAGTGCAGCCCGAGGACCTTGGCCGTGACTAATTAGCGGCCGTGGATATCGACGCGGCGATCTATTCCGACGGTTCGTTCTTGGCTCGCGTACGGGCGCAGAGTGCTGCGTTGCTGCCTTTCTGTCTCGCCTCCCTTAACGCTCTGCGAGTCTCTGTTTGAGCTGCACGCTGCCTCCAAGCGCTCCTGCCACGTGCATATTCATGTGCTAAACAATTACATTGTGTGTGGCCAACAATTGCATGTTAATTAATATAAGTTAGTGCTCCTGATCCGAGCTGTTCCGTGAAGGGAAACCTTAGAGCTTAGCGGGGAAGTAAGGCGTGGGATCTAAATCTGTAGCTGCAGGGTGGCTTAAGTGGTGTGAGAGGATTTAAGCATTTGTTTGGGCTCTAACAAAGCTTCTAAGCTTTTAGAAGAATGACTGGACATTACTAGGTGGTCAGAGTTGCGTTGGGGTAGGGTGCAGAGGCTGAATGCGCTGATAAAAGCAGAAGGAAAGCTAGACAGGTCTCCGCAGGTGTGGTTTCCAGACATTAAACTAAATGGATCTCAGTCCCTTCAGTTTGCTCCAAGTGTAAATACTGATTTTTTGATGGGTAGTTGCACTGTGTGGGTGCTCAGCCATGAAAAAAAGATGTGCAGTTGCAAAGCAATTCAGAATGACCAAAAAGGCATAAAGATGAGTGGCTGGAAAGGTTCCTCAAACAAGTAAACCAGGGTGTTTCACAGTGGGGAATGTGATTGGTTGATTAATAAATAGCTTTCTGATGAGCTGGTAATTCTATAATAAGAGTTTTATGTTATTGGGGTCTCAGAAGCATAGTGATTTATGTGTTTGGAGTAGAACAGAAATGATGGGCTGAATTACAATGTTGGATTTTTAATTTGTATTATTATTTAAACAGTTCAGTTGTGTTGAAAGGTAATATTGGCCTATTTTGGGTTTTTGCCTGTGAACTGTTTGGCATAGAATGTGTATGGGGTCAGACTGGAAGATCCTCACATCCCTTCTGGTTTTAAACTTGCTGACATTGTAACGCCATGGCAGATGCTTTCAGATGCATTTATTTTTTTTAAGTGGCCTCAATTTTGTGATCTGAAGTGAATGTTTGGGTGTGTTGTTCATGGTGCTGAATACACTGAGCATATCCAGTATACTTAGAGGCTGCGGCCCTGTTTGTGCTTAGGGTTTGTTTACATGGAGACAGAACAATGTTAATAAAAATTTAAAAACACCTCACATCAGCTGTTGTCTAATGTGAACAGTTGGGCTTTGTAAGCAAAAACTGCTTTGAACTAAATGCTGTGTTTTTTCTCTGTAGGTTTGAGAAGGCTAAAGCTTCGCTAGAATGGACAGTTACTTTAAAGCTGCAGTCTGTGACTTGGACAAGCTGCTTGATGAATTTGAGCAGAATACAGGTTGGTTTCAGCACTGCCTTTTTCGTGGAAGTACGTGGTCAAATGACTGTTACCATGGAGTTTGAAAGTAGCATCTGCTAAGTAAAAGCTTGTATTGATGAATAGATGGGAGTGAGAGGGAGTACACTGTGGAGAGAGAGGAGTCTTATAAACTTTGCTTTTGATCTCTTCTTGCTTAAAATAGATGAGTGTGAGTGCTTCAGAACACCTCAAAATCCATATGACTCAAAGCTTTCTTCGGTCCTGGACTGCTCAGAGCATGCACACCCCACTCCAGACCAGCCAGAGGATCCTGCCAGATGTCCTGCCCCAGAGGAGAGCTCTCTCTGTGCCCCTGTGGGCACCAGCGGCGTTCTCAGTTACTCACCACCCAAAGAGAAGGTTGTTGCTGGACCTGACCTCTTGTCCACTGTGGACAGTGGTCCCCTACATGAAATTCAGGCTTCGACCCTGGGGAGGTGTGGCATACCAGTGTGTGATCTCGTCAGCGACACAGCAAATTTGATCCACTCGGTGGCTGCCCGTGAGGGGACTCGGAGGCTGCAGCTGGATGACCTCCAGTACGGCGAAGGGCCCCCTGGCCGTGGCGTGCCTTGTGTCCCTGGTCCTGTTTGTGTGTCATCGCCTGGCGGCAGTGGTGCTGCCAGCACGGAGCAGAGTGCTGGGCACTCAGCGTCGCAGGAATCAGTGCATCCTAGGACAGAGCAGAGTAATAATTTTGATTTCAAGTCAGAGAGTGACGCTGCAGGAACGGTCCTGGGTCCGTGTGACGATCAGCACGGGACAGAACCTGCAAAGTGCAGTGAAGCACTTGCCCAGCCTGGACTAACTGCTCCCCCGGATACTGAATGTGTCGCTGTAACATCACAGAGTTTGAGCACACACCGTCCCAAAGATGAGGAAGCCTGTGAAAAACTGCCTTGTGAACCACAAGACAGCAGTGCGCGCTCTGCAGTGAGCAGGGAGGTGTGTGGAGGAGATGCCATAGGAAATACTGACCCAGACAATGGGAATAATGTTGATTCCACGCCTTCAGAGCTGCCAAAGAGGCATCAGTTGCACAAAAGCAATGCGGCGTTACCTGGAAATTGTGTCTTACCAGGCTCCTCTTGTCAAAATGGAGCTGAAGTAGAATTGGAAAGGAAAGTCACAGAAGAGAATGTAGACAGTGAAGACCTTAATAGCAGTGAGATACTAAGCAGTGTTTCCAGTTTGTGTATTTCAGCTGAGGATGTCCAGACATCTCTGTCTTGTCTTTCCCTTCCTGTGTCCATGTGTGGTTCATTGGTTGTAACAGAAGAAAAGGTTAATCCTCTACCTCAAAGTGCAGTAGCGGAGGTTATTAGGGATACTGTATCTACTCATGCTGGAGAGTCTAAAACTCGTCTCTCTGGCAGGGAATCCTGTGAAAATAGTAACTGGCATGAACAAGAAGATTTAGCTGAAATCAGTGAAAGTATTGGAGAAAAAAGTAGCGATGGAGAGAAGAATGATACTGAGAGTGTAATTGATGATGGTGATTCTCAGCAAAGCCAAGCTTTTGCTTCTGGTTTTCTGGACCTCGAAGCTGAGCCATATGGTGCTGGTGTAGACACCTTCTATGATGAGAGCATGAGCTCTGTTTTGGCTGACTTTACTGGAGAGGAGAATGTTATTAAAAGTGATATTCTAATAAGCGACGCTGAGCTTGATGATTTCTTGTATGGGCAAAGTCTGCAGTCCAGTGTGTTGAAGTCTTCAGACAACGATGGTGACTTGATGGAAGCTGATGCAGATGGAGGGAATTTAGCAGGTCTGAACAGCCTGGATTTCACAGAGGTCAGTGAAGAACTGATGCAAACAAAACTGGAGGAGATAACGAGCATTAATGGTAACCTTAAAGCATCTCTTCCTGCCAGTGAAGTGGAAGCTGCAGCAGAAGTCAGCGTGTCTCATGGTCAGAGTGGGATGGAGAGCGGCAGTGGAGCTCTGGCTTCTGATGTTTGTCTTAAAGGTGCAAGACCAAAGCAGTTGCCTGACCTTTCCCAAGGAGCTGCTTGTCAGAAACAACTAAACAGAACCAACGAACTTGAAGGAGAAGACCAGGGATCTGGTTCTGTTACCCCAGAAGCTCCCCTCTCTGACACCAGCCTAAGTGTTGGTAGTACTTCTGACCCTGGGGAAAGCAGCTCTGGAGCCGGAGGAAATCAAACATCTGAAAGCACCGAATCACATAGAACACCTCCCGCCCTGGCGTGGAAGCAGCCCTTGTGGGTCCCGGATTCAGAGGCACCCAACTGCATGAACTGCCAGGCCAAGTTCACCTTCACAAAGAGACGGCACCACTGCCGAGCCTGCGGGAAGGTGAGTTCCTGGAGAGGGCTCCTGTGCTGCTCACAGGAGAGGGAGAGTCTGATTTAGGCTTAACCGAGATGCAGAAGGGAAAGAATGTTGGCACAAGTTTTGTAGGCTCAAAAGTATTTTATTTAACAGAGACCAGTTTTTATTTTTCCTCCGTAGGAACCTAAAGCCTGTTGGGAAAGACTGACGTTAATTAAGACACGTATGGCCTTTTCCTGTGAACATTGTAATTAAAGGGAAATACAAAGTATGTCCTCATCTGCCATTACTGACTAGACGGATGTTGTTGCTGTGACCCCTTTCCTATCTCTCTGCCAGCTAGCGAGGGCAGGAGTCTGGGGGCAACATTCCCTGTGGGTTCATAGAAAGAAGGGGGCTGCAAGCTCACTGAGGCTTCCACAGAGTCTCTGGGCTAAACCCCCGCAGGCAGCAGCAAGCCGTGAGAGAAGCACAGTATCTCCTTCGTGGTGAAGTCAGGAGGGTTTATTTTCAGGTCCAGCACCGGCAAGGGGGAAAGGGAGAGGGGAGAGGGAAGGAGGAAGGGAAGGGGGAAAGATCCAAGCAGGAAAACAGCAGCTCGTGCCTCTCAGCACTCCCTTATCACAGTTTCAAAGGGCCCGCGGGCCCAAGGCTTGAACCAATGAAAAGCTCACAGGGGAGGGATCACAGGCAGGGTTACATCTTAGGAATAGACCGTACATTTTTGGAAGGGGGAAACAGAACAAACCATCCAAAGGAAAATACACAATCACACCTCACCCTTTCTCAGTTCAAAAGAAAGGAGAAAGAAAAGGATGCAAATAAAAGCACAAAACAAATACAAAAATTGAACAGGGCAATTAACCATTTAAAATTGGAATAATAGTTACACAGTTTGGCAGTATGGAATAAACACAACTGGAAAGATGATTATGCTTTAAATTGGATACAGTCTTATCGTGAACAGTCTTATTGGAGTTGATGTTTGCACTGGCTGATGGACAATGTCTGATTCTTAAAGGATGTAGAACGCTGTGACTTCTGTCTGTTGGTTATCTTGGCTCTGGAGCTGGCAGGGAGTCTTGGATGATGTCTGTACACACTTTGTATCTCACGTCTTTCTCCTTGGCTTCCAGTTATACGGCAATTCTTTTCCTACACCTTTTGCTCTACCATAAACTGAATTAACCTAATACTTAAACAAACAGGGTTGGTAAAAGCAAAGTGCAGTTATTACAAAAAGAATTGACTCGCTAGATTTTAACACAGTACTAAGATAGAACAAGCACCAAATTATAGTGAGCAGGATAAGTGGGTCCATATTGCAGATTTAACAATGAATAATGAAACTTACGCTGTTTTAACCTGATTGTAAACTAAATAGTGAAGCCATCTATGAAATGCTAGTCCCAGATAAAGGTTTTGGGGAAGCCTGTCAGTGTAATCGATTCAGGGTTTTTAACATTTCTCCAACCAGCTTTTTAGGATCACTGTAGCCCCTGGTTTAGGCCACAGAGCTGGCCTTTGGCTTCAGCCAGACACCTCTCACCTCAACACCATGTTCCCTGCCCTCAGGGAACCCCCCGGAGCCCCCCTGGACTCTGGGGAACCTTCAGTCTACCACATCCTGCCTCTCAGGGGCACCTTTTGGACTTACCAGCACGGAGAGTCACCATCCAAAAATGACCCCCCTACCAGGCCGACCAGGCTTCTCCACAGGCTCCTTCATGGGGCTTTCCAGACAGCTCCCTTTGCAAGATGTGTTTTGCCTAGAGCAGGGGAGATGAGATGGTGGGACTACATCGTAATCGTCCTGAATCAGCTCGTTATTGAGCTTTTAACTTAGGTATTTATGTTGTAAAGAACTGAGGTGGTGATGATGAGAATCCAGCGCTTATACTAGTGGTTATGAGTGGTTATACAAGCCGTAGAACCTGAAGGGATTGCCTGTTTCCAGGAGCTGTAACAGCAGTACCAGTGCAAAAGGATTTAGGGTCTAAATCTGTCTTCCTGTGTGCTCAGATGTATCATTTTCTAAGGAACTCGCATCAGGGGAAAAGTATGTGATTCACCAACAAAGTGAGTAATTGCAGAACTGTTTTTCAGCCTGAGGTCCTCTACAGAGATAGGTGATGCCAAAGCTGATACTCAGCTCAGAATTCCCTTGAGATCTGCTGTGGCTTGTGCTAGTGCAAAAATGGAAGTGCTAGCATTACTAACGACCTTGCTGTTCAGTGTTGCTCTGTAGGCTTTAAGGACGAGGAGGCAGAGCAAAGACTAGTGTAATACTAAATTTTTGCATCCCCAGTGTTGAGCACCACCTGGAAAGGCGTTGTACTTTCTTTTCCCACCTCTCGTCTAGCGCTGTGTATTCAAACCATGATGCTCATTTCCTCAACTGCATGAACTAAAATGTAGGTGAGAATTGGCGTGTCCAGGAAAGGAGGAACTCCTTGTGCCAACCTGGAAGCCGTTGAAGTTACTGCCAGAGTATCCTGTCGAGGTTTTGTGCTGGTTTAAAACGGTCCTTCAGGGTGGGTTTTTTGGTCATAAGACGGACTGAGTTCCAGTTCCTGTTTTATATTCACTGTGAAGGCCTCATGCCTTGTCTAGAGATGGGGATGGAAGGCCCTTTGTTGGAATGCAGGCTCCTACTGCCTTCCCACAATTTCCCTTAACATTGCTGCGTCCAGGCCTCAGTACCAAAGAATGTGGAGGAGGAGAAGTTTATCAAGTCACACAGGCATGAGCTGCGGGTAAATCATAGCTCTGAGAGGACTGAAGTGTGTTTTAAATGCCGTAAGAAATAAGAGAGAAACTGCATTGAGCAAAAACCCTTAGACCTAGTTAAAGAAATTGTATTAAGCAAAAATCCTTAAACCTACTTACAATGCCCTGCCTTTAATAAAGTTAACTTTGCTTTAGACAAAACTCAAACAAGAGCTAGAACAATTTATCATTCCTAGATAGAACAAACTAATCCATTTGCGTATATTTTAGGTAGAAATTACGACCACCATCGTAAATTAGAACTTGGCCTGCATAAGTCAAAAAAGGTGATGTCAGGGGTCGTGTCATTTTCTTATTGAATAATTTAGAGATATAAAGTATTAGTTTTGGGGGGTTTGGGACCGCACATTTTTCCAACTTGTGCTGTTGCTGCTGCTGCCGACCACTACAAACTTTTATGGACTTAACCATGAAATAAAACTTCTTTTAACAAAACACCAACGGCCTCAGCCTTTGACAACCTGTAAGAAACTCATCCACCTTCACTACACAGTCCTGTAGGCAGCCGTGAGTGTGTCAGCTGAGGGGCTCTGGGCAGAGCAGCAGTGTAATTTGTGGGAGCATCACCGTGTCTCTTCGTTAGGAGAGTGAGTGAAGGCAGCGTGGGTTGTCTAACCCCTACAGATATGGGAGTGCTGGGCCATTGTAGCTCTGTCGTAGCTTTTCTGAACATGCTGCTTGACTTTCTGCCTTGTAGGACTTTCTGTCTTTTTAATAGTAACTGTTTTGGTCTTAAAAAATCCCAAACCAAACATTCCTTGCGAAGCTGTTGTTTGTTGTGTTTTCAGCCGCTTGGGAAATAAGGGAAAACTGGTAGGAATTCACAGTTGTCCTCTGTGGACTTTTCTAGGAGACAATATTATGGGTTCCCATGATCCTGCATCTTTTTTTATCAATGAAAATGGCAACACTTGTGGATTCTGGCGTCTGTGGTGGAGGAGAGCATGAAGTTAGTGCCTCTGCTTTCTCTCCCATCTGCAGCACTTGCAAGGCCAGAGAGCTTTTCAGTTCCACCGTCCAGGTGTTTGTCTCTTGCTGTGGTACCCTTCTTCTTCCTAGTTCAACCAGAACCCACCTCTTTGTTCAACAGCCTGCTATTCACCTCCGTTCTCCTGTCCCTTAGTTTGCCTTCGCCTTTTGGGTGCACTAGGATTAATCCTCCTGCAATCCCCTGCAGGTCCCAGGGTCACCAAGGGTATGAGGAGAGTACTCCTTGCAGGGGATTGTGCTGCTTGGCATTTGAAGCCCTAAAGTGGATTATAACTGATAAGTAATTAATCCTCATCAATTACATTCTTAACGTACGTGTTGAGCATGCGTGTTTCCTGTTGAGGTAAATTTCCTGTGGCACTAATCCAGAAGCAGCTGGAATAGTTTCCTTTTTTAGCTCATGTTGCACTGGTCATTCACTGTTTTTACAGTGACTTTTCCTGCTTAGAGGAGTTCATCTGTAATAACTTATTTTTTTTTTTCCTATGCCGCTACTGTTTTGGACTTTTTCCGTCGTTGATCCACTTTGTTTTTCTGGATGGGGAGCAATTAGGAGTAGAGAAGGCCTGATCCACTTTGTTTTTCTGGACTGGGAGCAATTAGGAGTAGAGAAGAGCTGATCCACTTTGTTTTTCTGGACTGGGAGCAATTAGGAGTAGAGAAGAGCTGATCCACTTTGTTTTTCTGGACTGGGAGCAATTAGGAGTAGAGAAGAGCTGATCCACTTTGTTTTTCTGGACTGGGAGCAATTAGGAGTAGAGAAGACCTTTTGGGGTTTCAGAAGAGCTTTTGTAAAGGCTCCAGAGTCTGCATACAGTTAAAAGTGACTCGTTAAAAGCTTGCAGATCATCCTTGAAAGAACATAAGGGGAAATTGACAAAAGCTCCAGATATTTATGGCAACTCCTGCCAAAAACCAGCTTTTCTGAAGATGCAGTTCTTTGAATGGGATTGTGCAGGTGTTGTCCAGGCTAATGAGACACACTTTCTGCTTTAAAATTGACAGGATGTCTATTCCCTGTTGGAACAGAAGAGCATATTCTGTTCTTTCAAAGCAGCTCTCTTTGGCAATACTTTGGAGAAGGGAGCTTGTTGCATGAAGGCAACACTGCTTGTTCTTGCTGAGGGAGCAGGAGAGCCCACTTAGCAGCCTGGGGGCAGGAAGCGCTGGCTACGCCGCTGTCCCCCCGAGGAGAGGCAGCTTGAGTGTCTGGCAAACTGATAAAGTCTTTTGAGAGCCTCGGCGAGCACACCGTGCCCAGAGATGGTCCCAAAGCACCAAACCCCATCCCAACTCCGGGTCTCAGTCCTGGGCCCTGTCGCCGTTGTTAAATGTAAAACACTGACGGGAGGAACAGAAGTAGGAGTGAATTTGGGATAGGTGGTGCAACATGAAATTCTTTTTATCACTCCAGATAAGACTTTTAGTATAATTTCAGTTGTGTCCTCCGCGTTGCTGCTCTCTGCTGGGTATGTGTTGTGGGTTTTGTTCTTGGTTGTGTCTTTTTTTCCCTGACGATTTCTTTGTGAGGCATTAAGATAGAAGCTTAAATATAAGGCTGCAGATGGTTTAGAATGAAGCAAGTGTATTTTTTTGGAAGAGTTTTCCGTTCGCTGTGCAATATGTCTATAATATTTAATGCAATAATTTTCTGATCCAGGTTTTTTGTGGTAGCTGTTGCAAACGAAAATGCAAACTGCAATACATGGAGAAGGAAGCAAGAGTCTGCACTGGCTGTTATGATGATATTAATAAAGGTAAAGAGGGTTTTTTGAGTAATTGCAGTAAACATTGAAGTATCTCTTTAACCTTTGTTCTTTTTGCAGAGCTTGATTACTTTAATTGGTGTATGTTTTCCTGTTTCTGAGATGGAGGGATGAGGAGAATAATTGTACCTCTTAGTTGGATTCCAGGTCTTATTTTGAACTTTGAGTCTCAAGTTGGGGTTTTTTGAAATTAAAAAAAAGAATAAAAGTATTTTTAAACTCCATGGGACTAAATAGGAAGTTATAGAAGAATACAGATTGTCCTATTGAGTCATCTGTGACAGGAATCTAGCAGAAGCGATCCTCCCTCCCTCTGCGTGTTTAAAGGCCACATCCCTGCTTGTTCTCACATGCTGTTAGCCCACTTTACGTTGCTTCCTGTCCTGGTGTTTTTACAAGTCCCTTACCAGGGCTGCAGTAAATGACTCATCAGAGAACCTTTTCTTAACTAAAAACGAAGCGTGGATGCTTATGAAAACATCAGGAGAAACAGCTGAGGTCCTGGTGATTAGTATGTAAATACTAACAAGCAAACAAGCTGAAAACATGTCAGATTTTTGGTAGGCCACCTGAATGGAGTTTAACCTGCTAGATGCGACACGTGTTTGCCCCAGGGGTCGGGGGAGGTCTCTTTCTGTCGTGAGAAATTAGGCGATTATGCAAGTAGAAAATAAATCTAAATTTTCTTCTGTACAACAGTTTGAGTGTTTATTTTTCATAAGCAGATCACAAACTGTGCAGTGCCTCTGCCAAAAAAACCCCACCCACCCGCAGCACTGCTCTGCAAATGAAACTTAATCGATTGTGAGATCTTAAAAACTAACCACATTTTTTTAGCACAGGCATTTGAAAGGATGATGAGTCCAACTGGTCCTGTCCCCAATTCCAGTGCCTCCTCGGAACAGTCTCCTGCTGTTCCGCCTGTAGAGGAAGCCCAGATGCCTGGCAGTGCCAGCTCTCCTTCACCATCTGCACTGTTGCCTATCTCAGCACTTAAACAACCTGGTCCTGAAGGTACACATAGACCTAGCACTTCAAGAGTCTCTTTGGAAAGAGCTGCTTATCACATCTGGGATTTATACTTGGTGTTTTTCTGTGTGAAACGGGAACTCTGAATGGAAACACTTTCCCTTCCTAATTTTGGTGCCAGGCCCGAGCTGGTCCTAAATCTCCATTTATGAAATGTGGATATCATTTTTTTTCACTGCCCTCTCTGTTTATGTTGTAAATCTTCTTGTGTAGCTGTTAATTTTATGCTTTTTATGTGTCTTGGGAGATCTCTGGGTTGTGTTGGACTGCCAATCTTACAGGAAAAACAAGAAGTAGCCGTTCAGGGGGAAGTTACAACAGAGCAGCAAAGGTTAATTCTCTGTGTAAATACAAATGAGTAGCGGCTAACTAGTGTCTTTGTTCCACTTTTATTAAACATCTGACCTTCCTCAAGGAAAGACATTCTTAAACAAAGTGATAGATCAACTTTTTCTAGAGTGCATTTCATCTTTTAGTTGTGATACACGTTTCATTCTCATCTCGCTACGGAGGGATGATTGAGGAAGTAGCCTTCTGTAGGATGAAGTGATAGATTTAACTGTAGCAGGGCAGCTTCCTCTGCGAGTGAGAGGTCTTGTTGCATGTGTTTGCCTGGTTGGAGACTGGCTGATACCAACCTCTCCCTGCGCTTCGTTCCACTGCACAGATTGTCTGTTCATGTGGTGGGGAGAAGGGGCTTAATTTGCGTCCCTTTCAGACACTGGAACAGTGTGGTAATGCGGAGCTGTTTTTTGACCTGTCCCAGGGCTCTGCCCCAGAGAGCAGAGGAGGGTTTGGTTTGCAGATGGTATTTTGCCAAACGGTGAAGTGGCAGACACAGCGAAACTGTCCTCGGGAGCGAAGAGGTCGCAGGAGTCCAGCCCCGTCAACCCGGACTCGCCAGAGACGCTCACGGTAGGAGCCAGGATGTTTTAGCTGCATGAATTACCTGTCGGGACACCTCTGCTTGCTGCTGATGGGGCCCCTTACAGACCATGACTTCTGATTCACAGCTTTTGGAATCTTAGACAATATTTGAGTCCTTTTGGCGGGGGCTGCCAAGTCCTTGGGTTGGAAAACGCAGCAGTAATTTTCAGTTCGAGTGAAACCAAGCAAAGCTTTCAAAGGAGAACCTTGTTTGGTTTGAGGTGTCTGTGAACCTCAAAACTGGCATGGCTGGAAACTTTCCAGATTTTTCTGGAACACAGTGTTTGATTACCCACTTCCATGACGTTGGCCTCAGCCAGAGTTCTGGAGCCTGTCATTAGTAACATGCTTGTAGGAGAAGTTTGTGGTTGGTTTTGTTTCCAGTGGCCTGCTGTAGTTTCCCTGATGGAGTAGACCAACCAAAAGTTGCTTAGTGCCCTGCAATACCACATTATAGGGTGCAAAAAAATCTGTATATTCCTTCTAGTATGAGCCAATATTGAACTGAGAGGGAGATTTTTTTTTTTATCATGAGTCATATGCATGATGTTGAATGATCTGCTTTAAAAGGAAGTCCAGAGAAGCTGCTGTGGAAAGACTTAGCGAGGTTCCTCAGATGAAGCCTTTTTCAGATAAAACATAGCACTGAAGCACTGTCTCAAGTTAATAACATAAATTCCATGATTCTCACAGCACTCAAAAGCTTTTGAAATACATTGTTAAAGCTAAAACCCCACATAATTAGTATTTGTATATGGGGCCTCTGAACACTTACCAGCTGTATAGCATTTAAAGCAGCTTTTATTCATGAAGAACAGTAATAATCAAAAAAAGCTGGAGTAATCAAAAGATATAGTCTGTCTCTCATTTTGCGGAAAGAGTAGGATATTTGCACTTGCAGAAGATGAGCAATGTCTAAAACTAAAAGCAGCATGGACAAAGGGAGTGGGAGACAGCTGATGGTCCTTGTGTGCACCCTCAGAAGCTCGGACAAAACCAGCACAGCGCAGCTCTGAAGCAAAGGCAACGCAAAGCCCTGAAAGGGCTGCCACTGGGTGCTGTGAAGGGCAAAAGTGCCAAGTGGGACGAAACACCAGCAAGCAAGTTCACGGGGAAGAAGTCCATTATTGGCCAATCTAGCAATATTTTTGTCTGTGTTTTTTGTGGAGTGCTCCCTTTGGGGTTGGTGGCGCTTTTTAAAAAATTTCTGGCAGCATAGTGGTTGAATGGAGGATGTGGTGGAGGCTGATGGGACAGGGCAGGCATAAAGACAGATTCCTGAAGGGCCCCTGGGGGTGTTGAGCGTGTTACCCCCTGACTGTCGGGTGCTACAAGGACAGTCTGCAGCCCTCCCATCTGAATCTGTGCTACCAAACAAATAAATGAACCGTGCATCTTCACCTGTGTGACTCCTAAGCAAAAAAAGAAGAGGATCCAGGAGAGATTTGATGGCTTTCTTCTTATTAGGAGGAAATGTATTCTCAGCTTTTGTGGTAGATTTCTGTCTCTTTTTGCTTCTAGAATGCTGATAATGAAAGTTTAGCTGGTTGTGAGACAGTGTAGATTTTTTTTTGTTGTTGTTATTTCTTCTTCACAGGCTGCAAACCCAGAGGAAGATGACCTAGTAACTGTTGTAAATCAAAAACTGAAGGAAGAAATTGACAGGATCACAAGAATTGAGCAATTGCAGCCTTCTGTTCCCTCAGATGATGCACAGCAGGCCACTCCAGGCCAGAGCGAGGTGGCACCTAGTTACAAGTGTGTCCCTCTGGGAGCTGAGGAGGCGTGTTCTCCTGCGGGAGCTGAGCAGAGCAGTGCCGGCGCGGCGGGTCAGAGCCCGCGGGATGTGCCTGTCAGTGCCTCCAGCTACAGGGCTCTGTGTGGGGTGGAGAACTGGGTGCGGCGAGAGATCAGCCTCCTCCCTGACGGCCATCGGCTGCCCCCGCTGCTGCTCGCACCGGGCGGAAAAGGGAAAGGTAAAATTCGGTGAAGTTCTGAGAGAGTTGTTAGTATTTATGCACAGAGTCCTAGAATCATTTGGGTTGGAGGGGACACTGAAGCTCATCCAGTGCCACCCCCTGCCGTGGGCAGGGGCACCTTCCACTCTGCCAGACTTCTAAATGCAGACTTATGCGCGTGCAATTTGTATTCTGATACAATGCTCATGTAATTTATTTGTTGCATGCTGTATTGCTTTATAACAACTGTGTGTTTTTAACACACAAGATGAATATGTTATGAGAAGATTGCTTCACCCCTCACATGCACTGTGGTGGTGACTGTGCTCGTCAGCGGTACCCGACAGAATCAGGGTACAGATGAAGAGTCAGCACACATGCAGTCAGGGATCTTCGAAGGAATGGTAGCCCTGGGTTGTGCCTCTGTTAGAAGCTGCTGCTTCAGTTTTAAATGTTCCTTGAATCTGAGGGTAAGCTGCTCTCTGTAGCTATTCAAAGCTTGGGAATGACTTCCAGGGTAGGAGGATGGGACGACGTGTGGTACAGTGGGCTGATTCTTGGTTTGGGTCATTGGCTGGTGTATTGACCTAAATCATGCATTCATTTATTTAGATCTTCTGGTGGAGGAACATCCATTTCACCAAAAGGTCGCCTCGCTGCTTGGGGAAGGAGGCCCTGACCCATTGACTTTTATTCTAAATGCAAACTTGCTTGTCAATGTTAAGCTAATAACATGTAAGTATTGCACATTTTCTTTTCCACTAAGTCAAGCCCCCCCTTTTTTTTTCCCCCCTGTCTGTAAAACAGCATTACTGTGGTATCTTATCTTTTTAAAGATTCCTCAGAAAAGTGCTGGTGCTTCTCAACAAATGGACTGCATGGTTTGGGTCAGGCAGAAATTGTCATTCTGTTGCAGCGTTTGCCAGATGAAGATGTTTTCCCTAGTGAAATATTCAAATTATTTCTTGACATCTACAAAGATGCAATGAAAGGTGTGTCATTTTAATATCTAACTTTTTCTTGTGTAGTGTATTCTTGCTGATCTTTAAAACTTAGTTGATAGGTAATTTTTTTTTAATTATTTGTCTAATGATTCTGTTGAACTTGCAGTGTTAGACTAGAGTTCCAAATAGCAGAAGCAAAAGAATTTAAGTTTCTTTGTTTCATATACTTCTGAAAACATCCTGTTTAGAGGTTTTTTTGTTGTTTAGTCATATTGTGGTGGAGATTCTGGGTGTGAGTTCTTGAGTCTACAGTTTTTAGGACATTTGGCACTTCATTTGTAGAAGTGGAGTGCTCATCTATGTAAATACCTTAGGTCTGTTGATCAAAACTCGTCAGCTGATGTGTTTAGGACTTGTGGCACTTGTTTGGAGAAACTTAGTTTCATAGTCAGGTTCATTTAGTTGTGAAATGTAGGGCTCTTATTCTGTGGGTTAGATCCCTGGCAGAGCTCAGGACGATGCGAGATCAAAGGTGGGCTTGCAAGTCTGTCAGAGGCCACTGGCTGGAGCAGCTCTCTTGGCCGTGCAGCGTGACTGACCCAGATCTGTAAACACTCTCCGTTCCTCTTTCTGCAGGAAGGTTCATAAAAAATATGGAAAACATTACTTTCACAGAAAACTTTCTCGGCAACAAAGAGCACGGAGGATTCCTATTTGTTTCACCGACCTTTCAGAAACTTGATGATCCGATTCTACCAGATAACCCTTTTCTTTTTGGCATTCTTATCCATAAGCTGGAGATTCCCTGGGCAAAAGTGTTTCCAATCCGTTTAATGTTGAGATTAGGAGCAGAATATGGGGGTAAGTTTTAACGGTTGCACTAGCTGTGTAAATGTAAAGTTCCCTTCGGAAAATACAAGGGGTTTTTAGGCAAGCAAATAATTTAGAATCATCAGTGCAGTATTTTGTATTACACTTGTGTAAGCTGGGCATGGGGAGCCACCTGGGAATGTTGATTGTCCTGCTAGACTTCTTTGGTTTTTTTTTTTTCTTCTTAGCTGATGAGAAAGCAAAGAAACCAAAACTGACAGTACAACATAAATATGGTTTTTGGTTGTAGGAGAAGGATTTGAAGGGATGTTCACAAGCCCAGTTTACAGCTCTGATAAAATGGTTATTTTAATTAAATTACTTGAGTTAGGTATATTGGCAAAATATTACTGCTTCATAAACCAAATAAAGGTATTGATTACTTATAAGGATAACTTATTAATACATTGTAACACCTAGGCATGTAAAAAGGCAGGAGGCCACAACTGTGGAAGCTGCAAGTCCATAAACGTGTACTCTTCCCTTGTTCATGGGTTTCTGGAGCCCACAGTGGATCTGTACCAGCTGGATCCTGTCTGCATGGGGGCATGAGATAGTGGCAGCTCCTTTGTTGTTGTTCTTCCTCTTACCAAACTACTTGCTGTGTTTTGGTTTTTTAACCAATTTTGTCAGCTACAACCATGGAAGGGGAAAACCACACAGTGGCTGAGAATTAGGGAGGGGCTGTGCTTCCTTTGGCTGGTCAGGTACTGAGATTTAGAAACAGGTTATAGCTGAAAAAAACCAAAGAGCTACTTGGAACAGCAAGTTTTAGAGTTGTTGATAGGTAAATGTGACCTTTTTTCTTCCTAGCCTATCCAGCTCCTGTGGTAAGCGTCAGGCATCGGAAGCCACTCTTCGGAGAGATTGGACACACGATTATGAATCTACTTGTTGTGAGTAGATGTTTTATTATCTTCCCTTCCTGTTGTAATCTAAATTACATAAAATATCCTCCAAACAAAGAAACTCTGAGTCTTGAAAGCAGAGCTAATGTTTTTGTTCTTCATTCTTGACTTAAAACTGGTGAGTGATTTAGAAAAGCTGCTTGTTTCACCTTGTATTGTTATGCCTTCATTCTGGTAGTGACAAAAGGCTTTAAATGATTGAGGGAGATGTTGACATTTGCATTGGTGCTGGTAGTCATCATTGTTCAGGTGCATGTTTCTTTTCCGAGCATCATTGTGGCGCGGGGATTCTGGTCTTAAATCTGACAGTTTTGAGTATGAAGGAAGACTTGGCAGGCAGATGCTGTGGACTAACTGCAGCAGTAATTACTTTGTCAGACAAACTTAACCTTGCCACAGTTATTCAGCCTGACTGAAGGACTTTTGTGGAGGACTTCTTGGCAGAATCCTAAGTCTAGTCTGGAATTCATGCCGTGCCCTGCGGACGCTTTCCCTCTGTTACCCCAAAAATTTGGTTTCAGATTGCAGTAAGCCTGTGTTCCTGACCAGTAACCTTCCTCTTGTAGTCCCTGCCTAGAACGTGCAGCGCTTTCCATCAGGGAAAACCGTTCAGGGCAAGGCCATGGAGAGCACTGCAGGTCTCATTTAGGCAATCACTGCATCCTCTCCTGGGTCTGGAGACCGTCACAGCGGAGATGAAACTGCAGCCCCTGCGCCCTTTTCCCTTTTTGCCAGCACTGGAGTGCAGATGCTCTGCCCCATCTCAGAGCAGCCCGTTTCTCCTTCGTGTGGGAGTCAAACTGCAGTCCACGAGCCAGCTCCCAGCCTCACTGGTGGTGTGCCAGTGCCAGCGGGTAACTGCACCCTCAGACGTGGAGCAGCCTTAGTGTTGTGCTGCTGCTCCGTGGGGTTTCTGTGGAATTCCTTTTCGGGTGGATTAGAGTTGGATTCCCCTGCAAAGCTGTGCCGGCCTGAAGCGGGCAGGGGCCACACGCGCTCCTTGCAGGAGTGACTGCAACATATTCTCCTGGTGGTGCCTGGGCACCTGTGATGCAAACGCTCAGTTAGAGACCATGCGGAGCCTCTCCCCACACCAGTGCCTGAGGCAAAGGGTGCCTGCCATTTATCCAGCCCCACGGAAACCTCCGTGCATCGAGATGTTTCTGTAAATACCCTTCTTGCTGAAGCTGTGCTCATGCAGGAAGGTACCGATTGCCTGGCTCAGGTGGTGAAAAGAGCCTCTTTGTACCTTCCTTTCAGCTAGAGTAGTAAAAGCAAATGAGACCATTTCATACCTAATGTTGTTGGTCTGGAAGTAAACAGAACTGTGCAGAAGTGGGTGAGGTGATGGGTGATTACTTCTGTCACGGAAAGGGGTAAGGAATGGTGCAGTATTCAATCTGTAAATCAACAAGTTAGAGCTGTAGGGGACAGGCTGCGAGCCTGGAAACAAACTCACCTAGATGGTGGCTGCCACACTTCAGTTTTCTATCAGAGAGGGAGAGTGTTGAAGTTCTTCTTTCCCTGAAAAGCTGGGATTCTAATGTGTGTGAAGTAGCCATACAATAAATAGCTGCCTTGTCAGTGCTATGAATTTGTTAATACATTCGCTGAGGTGCCTGCACATACAGCCAGGGGGCAAAAAGGGATCCCCAAGTCTTCAGCCACTCTTAATATTACTGTTTTTTGGAAGTCCTAGAGATGTACTTAGAGTACCTTCATCCGAGTGGTGGAGGTAAGGAAAAGGTACCACAACAATATTTAGTGCTCTGCTAACATAGATACTTTGTCTGTTACAGGACCTTAGAAATTACCAGTATACTTTGCATACGATAGACAACCTGTGTGTTCACGTGGAAATGGGTAGAAGCTGTATTAAAATACCTGTAAGGAAGTACAATGAGGTGAGTAAACCCATCTTGGTTGCTCTCTGCAATCCCAGCTGCTTTTGTCTTCATTGTTTTGTGTAACACCAGTCACACCTCTGCCTTGAGCTCTTTGAAGAAAACCTCTCTGAGCTTCATACTGACCTAGATGTGGAATGGGAAGGGCGTGCAATTACCTGAGCACACACTTCCTTCTCTGATATGCTGGAAGGTGGATAATGATGAGTTTAGATCTAGGATAGCTATTAAGTACTGAAAGATCAGCAGCTCTTCAAAGTCTTTCATCATGTATTTTCAAATACTCTCTTACAGATTCCCTGAGGATCATGTTTTGCTTCAGAATTAAAAAAAAAAAAAAAATTAAAACCGCAAACAAACAACAACCAAAACAACCCCTCTTAGTGGGATTTGTCAGTGTAATGACAGATTTTGTATTGACAGGTGATGAAGGTGATCAACTCCTGTAATGAACACGTGATTAGCATTGGAGCAAGTTTTAACACGGAAGCAGACTCTCACTTGGTGTGCGTGCAGAACAAGCACGGCCTCTATCACACGCAGGCAATCAGCGCCACGGGACTTCCCAGGAAAGGTAGGAGGCCTGCTGGAGAAAATCTCACCTCTGGAGCAGGAATGGAAGTTCAGTGTTAGCCTGCACGGAAAATGCATCTCTGGTGTTACATTAAAATGTGTTTCAGGAGGAGTGCAGGTTTCATATTACAACTGACGCGAAGTGGTGCTCACTTCCTTCCTACTTTTTTTAGTTACAGGTGCGAGTTTTGTGGTGTTTAATGGAGCGTTAAAAACATCCTCAGGATTTTTAGCTAAATCCAGTATAGTTGAAGGTAAGAATTTTGTTCTGTTCTCCTCTTAAGAGACTTAAGAAAGGGAAAAAAATAGCAGCAGTCTTGTGTAAAGTCTTTATGCCTCAGTAAGCTAAACATTTCTTTGCAGGTTTTTTAAGTTTGTATGAAGCCTTTTGCAAACCAGTGTTGCATAAAAATACATAATGGTTCACCTACTTACTTTGAAACATTCAAATTTTAACTCTGCTTAATTAGTGCAGGTCTTTTCTTTATGGAACTAGTTTCATTGCCATGTTGCTGAAATGCATGTATTGCCATATATGTGCAAAAAAAAAAATTTCCAAAATTAGCTTAAAAATGATCTTTTATTTTGAGTTCTGTTGACCAAAAAGGTTTTCTTCCTCTTTTGTGTAACATTCAGTGCTGTAGGTGGGGGATGCAGTCCTTTTGTGCGTTTATTAATTAGCTGTAGGAGATGATGGGACTCAGCAGAATTTAAGCCAAGATTCTGTAGAAAGCTGTGCTGCTTTTCCTGTGGATAATTTGGAATTTTCTTCCAGATGGACTAATGGTACAAATAACACGAGAAACAATGGAAAGCCTACGTCAGGCATTAAGAGACAAGAAGGACTTCAAAATAACCTGTGGAGCAATGGATGCAGGGGACGTGAAAGAATACGTAGATATTTGCTGGGTGGAAAATGAAGAGAAAACAAACAAAGGGTAAATGTACCAGCAAAGCCAGACATCTGAGAGATTTATTGCTCCCAGTGTTCAAATATCTGCCTTTAGTTTCTTGAAATTAATCTGAAGTATTTTTTTGACAGAAAGTGCTCGATGCCAAAGATGGTTTACAGCGTCTTACACCTGCAAGATTAGGTTCCTGTTCATCCTGTTAGTTCCCTGTTTAGGATATTTCTTCTTGTACCATCTGTATTTTCATGATGCAAGTCTTGTATTGTATTTCGTTGTAAACCTGTTTAAATAGCCTTGAAGCATGGCTAAATATAATTTCATACAAGTTACTGTATCTAAAGCATAAAATGTTGTTCACGTTACTAATCCTACTGATTTTTTCCACAGAATTTTCAGCCCAGTTGATGGAGAATCAATGGAAGGAACTCAGAGTGAAAAAGCACCACAATGCAGAGACTTGGAAAGAGAGGGAAAAGTTATGAAGTGCACTGAAGTGAGTGAATTACATAGTTCTTAAGCCTTTTTTGCTACTCTTTGGATAGTTAAGTGGTAATATGATGGTACTAAGTGACGCTATTAAAGTGAGGTGACTTTATGTGGAGCCGTCCTGCCAGGCAGAGTGTTTTCTGCAGCTGCTTGCTGAGTTACGTACTTGTCACTGTTCTCCTCTGGAAAAGACTAGAGGTCTGTTGGCATTGCCAGCTCTGTAAATGCCTCATCCAGGCGCTCCCATGGTTCCCGGAGGATTTTGGTGGGGTATGGATGAGATACTTGGGTGCTTTGCCAGCAAGCAAGCATCAAAGCCTGCTCTGTTTGGTACTCTGTGACACCGAACTAACCTGCTTCCTAACTTTGGGATGTGCCAGGCTGCTGACTGTGCTTCCCTTTCTGTGATCTCAGGTTTACTATTTTGTAAAGGACCGTGAGCTGTCCAGTGCTGTTCCTCACCAGCTGGCTAAAGAGATTGCCACTGCCTGCAGCACTGCACTTCGCCCTCACCTTAAAACCTTGAAAAATAGTGGGATGAATAAGATAGGACTCAGAGTTTCCATTGACTCAGACATGGTAAGCTTTCAACTTTTATTGCAGACACTCCATTTCCTCTGAAGTATCTTCCCTTTTAAATCCCTTGGGTCTCTCCAGGAATGTTTCAGGGGTTTGCCCTGCCGCAGATCCAGGCTGAGGATGACGTCTGGGGAAGAAGCTGTCTTAGTCATTAGTTTCTCACTTCGTGGCAGGAAAATATTCTTTTACTGTGATAGAGCACTTTCTGCATAGTCTCATCAATACAAAAAGTGTTAATTAATACCAATGTTCTTTCCCTCCTAGGTTGAATACTTAGCTGGATCTGGAGGGCACCTTCTCCCACAGAAGTATCTGAATGACTTGGACAGTTCTCTGATTCCTGTGATTCTCGGTGGAATGTCAGATCCTACAGCTCTACCACTGAAAATGGAATTAATATTTTTCATTGTAGAACACCTGTTTTGATGAGGCTGATTGCATATACTGATTTGCTAGATCTGAACACCAAAGCTGTAATGCTACAAACACTAAAAATGTTACCGTTTCTAAACCTGTTATGTTTTAATAGCTTTTCAAACTGTTTTTAAAAACCCCCTCAGATCCTCTCTGGTTCCCCTGCCGCAAGAGGGTTGTAGCTTGTGTCACGAAGTTCTGAGAGTTTACACTTAATAGGGGCGCAGAAGAGGGCAGGTTTCGCTACTCTTTACGCACTTGTAGCATTGACTGGGTACAGTGTAACTCCAAGCCATAGGATCTTGCCTCTCACCCCACATTAGTGGTTAGTAGAGTTGCTCCCTGTGACCTCTCCGCGTGCGCCTCCCCCCTGCAGGAGCTGAACGCTGGAGCAGAGCTGGCCCGGAGCAGTTTCCTGGAGGTCTCTGGTGCGCCACGGCAGCTCCGGCAGCGCGGGGGAAGAGCTGTGGGGCTGTGGGGCTGTGGGCAAAGACTTCACGGCCGAGGTCCTTACCCTGGGGATGTGATGCTGGTGCTGCAGGAACATGCGCTCTCAGTTAATGTTTGATAGAGTGTTTCTTTCTTGTATTTATAAGGATTTATCTAACTTAAATGGATGCTATTTTTATAAAAAGTGCTTTTTCCTTTTTTCTCTACTCTGCGTTCAGAATTCCATATACGATTTGACCTTTCACGGATTAGGAGAGAACAGATTACCCTTGATGTAATCTACATGTAGCAATAAGTCAGACAAGAATTCTGCAATAGTTTTTCTGCTCCTGCCTACTGCTTTTGCCACATTTTAGTAGCCACCTTTACTTTCAGGGAGAACAGATGTATTAAGTTTGAATTTTCATGAACAGGTTGATTCTAGTGGAAGGTGACCCTGTGCCCCATGGCAGGTGGGGTTGGAACTCTGTAAGGTCCCTTCCAACCTAAAGCGTTCTGGGATTTTTAGTATACCTGGGGTTCTTGCATAGGATGTATTTTTGATACCGGGTCATTTAGATCTATTTATGTATTTGTGATGCATGTGATTTGTACTGAGGTTCATCGAACTGCGGTTGGGGTTTGGTGGCAGCCACACAACTGCTTGTCGAGGACAGAACCAAAACTAAATATATACAAGATCTATATTGTTTTCAGTAAAAATGCTGGTACAATTTTATAATGAGAGTATTAAAACTTGGATGCCTTCTTGATGCTAATAGGGGATATTTTATGTTTTTGTATCAAAAACAGTTTGTAATTTAACCTAATCTGCTCTGCTGTTACCTGTGCTTTAACACAGCAGTCCTAGAAGGGTTCAGGCTTCAAGATCTTATCCTGGATGGAACTGAGCTGCATTTCAGCTTCATGCTGACTTCTGAGAAACTGCCGTTAGGGAGAAGGGCCGAACCCGGGCACAGGAGGAACAAAACATGTCCTTGTTCGAAACAAGCTGCACCCAGGCCCGTGAGGGAGCCCCAGCATGAGGCTGAGCAGTGTTTCGGGTCTGTGACGGGGTCAGGGCACCCAAAGGAACAGCTGCCTCTTGGCACTTAACCTCTACTAACTCCTTTTCAGTAACGATCAATAAAGTTAACTACAGTGCTTGCAGTCTCCTGCCTCTTATTTATAAGGAAACAAAGGCAGATTTGGAGTGCGTGTGTCCTGTCTCTGCAGCTTTCTGAGATTCCTGATGTTGCCCACAACTTGGGATTCGCTCCTCAGCGTGCCACAAGCCGGCAGGGACACACGGCAGAGCGACCCTGGGCTGTCACATCAGCGCTGGCCAGGCCTGGGGGCTCGCTGCGTTCCACAGCCCCGGCTCACCCCACCGCCCCTCCCTGCCGCTCCTGACACACGGAAACAACCCGGAGCTGGTGCCTTCCCAAGCGCTGCCGCTCCGCTGGGACGGCCTGGGAGCTGCCCCAGGGCTCTGCGACCCCAGCCGTGTCTGCACCTGCCGGGTCTGCCCCTGCCCCGCGGGCTTGAGTTTGGTACTGCCAGGACGGGGCTCGGCTGCGGGAGACGCGGACCCCGAGTATTTGGGCAGGTTTGCACTGCGTGTGCATGGACGGACACCCACATCCTGATTTCCCGCAGAGTCACAGAATTAATCAGGCTGGAAAATCCCTCCCAGACCATGGAGTCCCAGCTGTGCCCGATGCCCACCTTGTCCCCAGCCCAGAGCTCTGGGTGCCACCTCCAGCCCTTCCTTGGGCACCTCCAGGGATGGGGACTCCAAACCTCCCTGGGCAGCCCCTTCCAGGGCCTGAGCACCCTTTCCATGGGGAAATTCCTGCTGATGTCCAACCTGAACCTCCCCTGGCGCTCCTCTCGTCCTGACTCCATCCCGCCCTACTCCGTTCGGAGCCCGGGGTGTCCGTGACTGCGGGGTGCAGCCGCCGCCCGTCCCACGGACCAGGTCTGTCCTTGCTGACCGTGCTGCAAAGGACACGGAGATAGATCATCCCGGCTCGGGATAATTTTGACTTACTCCCCCGGGCGGCCCTTCCCTGCCCGCCCCGGCCCGGTGCG
>WEIT01015136.1:121959-134571 GCA_013389985.1 Dryoscopus gambensis | reverse complement strand
CTCCATTTCTCTGGGATACTTGAAATGTTGCAGTAAACTTGCCGATTTTCGTTATTTTAGGGCCTTTTTCCTCCTGCAGTTCTCATTATGAGTAGCAGCGTCGCCTCCGCTTGCCTGGGGGCCACCACGGCGGGATCACACACCGTTCCCGTTGCTAATTACTCATTAGCAAGATTGAGTATTTCGTTGTGTGATGCACTGTAATTTTATTAAACTGTTCAGTGCTTTCTCCCCAGGTATTTTCGGTGCAGGAGAAAATTGCTGGGAAATGCATTGGAAACGCTGGGTAACCTTTGAAAATGAGTTAAATTTTATCTCCATTCAGAATTTCAGTTTATGGAAATACCAATTAAGGTTCTACTATGAGACTTAAGAAAACCATCTTAGTTGAGTTATTTCAGCTAGAAGTTGCTGCTTGCCCAACAAAACTTTTTTTTTAATATTTAGTGCTTTTTTAGTCTTTCCAGTCACTACATTACGTATGAGCAATTGAGAAGAAAGTTATTAACTACTGTTACAGGATTTTCGTAGCCTGTAGAAACAAAAGAACAGTTAAATATAATATGAAATAGCTCCAGTCCTCGTAAAAATCTCAGCAAAGGCACTTTCAGCATTTTAGATTGCTGGATTGTAGCATTTTTAGGCACAAAATGTTTTTTTTTCTGTGTGCGTTTCATTCGTGTATAACCGAATCCACCTGGTGGATTACTTTAAATTTTTCCTTAATTTTTTCTTCCCGTTTTTATTCTTAAAGGGTCCCAGGCAGGGTAAAACTAGGCCATATTGAAGTCAGTGGCAGCAGAGTTTTTAGAGAAGGGGCAAAGATACATTAAAAAATGTCACGTTCCGTAGCTAGACGTGAAGCAAGTAAATATATATGTAAAGTAAGGGAAGTAAGGGTTTTCACCATAAGTTTGTTTTCCATGTTGATACTGCGTTTATTGCGTTTTTCCCCCGGGGAGTTTTTTGTCCAGAGCCGCGTGGCAGCGACGCGATTTTCGGCAGCCCTGGCCGTGCTGTCTTAGTGTGTGGCCGTGCCCCTGAGCCGAGTTTGGGCTGGGTGGGGGCCGTGTGGGGCTCTGAGCACCGCGTTCTGTCCCCAGGCTACGCGTGGGCCGCGGTGCAGGAGATGTCCCGGCTGTGCCACCCGCTGTCCCAGCCCGTGACCTTCGCCGTCAGGGCCGCGCTGCTGCCCGGCTCCGTCCCGCAGCTCCAGTGGCTCATGCAGCAGTCCCACAGGTCAGTGCCAGGCCCTCGTCCAGCGCCCCGCAGCCCCACAGGTCAGTGCCAGGCCCTCGTCCAGCACCCCGCAGTCCCACAGGTCAGTGCCAGGCCCTTGTCCAGTGCCCCGCAGCCCCACGGGTCAGTGCCAGGCCCTTGTCCAGCACCCCGCAGCCCCACAGGTCAGTGCCAGGCCCTCGTCCAGCGCCCCGCAGCCCCACGGGTCAGTGCCAGGCCCTTGTCCAGCACCCCGCAGCCCCACAGGTCAGTGCCAGGCCCTTGTCCAGCGCCCTGCGGCCCCAGCGGTCAGTGCCAGGCCCTCGCCCGTCCCGAGCAGCTCGTGTGTGCTCGTCTCAAACACAGCACCTTTATGTGCCCGTGCTCATCCCAGTGGCCCTGGAAATACTTTTTCTCTCAGTTCTTTATTTCCCTCAGGTCTCAAATTGTTGGATTCCTCAGACAGAAGTGGTGGCTATTAATTTCTTTAAAATAGTTGAATTCCAGAAGCTTCTTTTTCATTACCTGCAATAAGGGCCTTTAAATGGTGCATAGGTGTGTAATCCTGTGATTCTGCCACAAACATTTCCTGAGATGAATGTAGTTAAGCAGACTAAATAGTTCGATGCTGCAGTTGGGAATTCATCCAATCTTGGATTCACTGTTTATGTGTTTTGTGGCAATGTCACCTGAAAAATGTTAAAGATGATTTTTAGGTGGGAAGTCAGGTGTTTCCCTCCGAGCTAATTAGTTTTGCTGAGGCACTTGAAATGTATTCAGTGGTTTTCATACACCAACTTACATTTTCCTTTAAAGATTGTTCCTTCAAACCCATAACCATTTCACTATCAAAATTATTCACATGTAATAGAATGAGAATAAACCCAGCTTCCCACATATCGCCATTTACTCATCTTTTTAACTTTCTCTGCCTACTGAGAGTTTAATAAAGTTGTTCCAACCAAGGTCAAAGCCCAAGACAGAAAACTTTAGACAGTCTCTGAAAAGTTTCTAATTATTTAGAAACAACAGGGTGGACAAATGAAATGCTGATATTCTTGTTTACTGTGAAGACTCAAGACAGAAATTAGACTTATCATTTTAAACCGGGTAATTGATTTTAAAATATTGCTGCATTAAGAATATGACTTATGAATTGTGCCAGTCTCAAATATATCCTCATTGGATACAAGCATTAATCCTACTGAAATAACAGGATAGCCTCTTTTACCTCAGCATAAAACTTGAGGTTTTTTAGTGGCATGATTAGAAGACGCAAATTCCTGAGCCAGTTTTGCTCACGTGCAACTGAATTCTGATTTACTAATTTTTAGAATTAATTGTTTTGTTACACAAAGGTGAAGAACTAAGTGTATGTCGTGTGGAGGACGTGGAGGGTAATGCCTTTACCTGAACAATGCTTTGGGGGATTTCAGTGTTTTTTTGAGAAGTTGTGTGCAATTAGTGAGAATTGGGTTAGGTGGCATCTCTACACATCGCTGACGTGACAGAGCACAGGGCACGGCAATCACCTGCGTCTGGGGTTGCATCATATTTCCTGTTTTGAGGCTCAGTTTGTGACTATTGATTACTTTATCAAACCTTAAATGCCCAGTCTGGTAAATTTCTCTGCTGGATATTTACCTGAGGTTTTTTATTTAGCTCCTTCCAAGGTTTGGCAGGACGATCACAGATAAATTGCAGATAAACTGGTCTGGGGGGCGCAGTTGTTTGTATTTAATTACATTTCTAAAATTAAGATGCTGTAATCCTGAATATTTTTAGGAGCTTATTAGTGCAGTGTCTTTCTGGTTTACCTGCTTTATCTTAACCTACTCTTTTTCTCTTCGTTTTGGTTTCCCCCCACCTTTTCTCTGGACATAGATACACCCTCACTGTCTGGACAGGAAAGGAAGACGTGTACTCTGTAGAAGACTTGCTTTTCATCCGAGAAAACTTTGATAAAAGTAGAGTTTATTACGACATTTTTGAGCCGCAGAATTCTGAATTCAAACAAGCCATTGGAATAGAACGGTAAATGCAAAGCAGGCAGGGCCTGACCTTACAATTGAGCTTACAATGTACACAAAATTCACCCAGACTGAGACACCTTGTTCTGCAGGATTGGCTTCTGCCAAACACCACAAACGATGCCAGAAAAACCAAAGGTTTCTTCCACAGGCACAGAAGATGTTTTGGCTTCTGAATAACAGCTGACGCCCTGAGAGGCATCACTCTGTCAGCTTCTGGTGCTCCTTTTCCCATTCCTCTCCTGTGGTTCCTGTGGGAGTTTTGTTACCTCAGATACTGTACACAACGTTTTACAGGATGTTGGTACTAAAGTAAATTACAGAAATTGTTGGTTCTTACATGGCATTGGTACAGCGGTGATAGACAAGGTAGTTACATTTCCTAATCCTAAATCTTGAAATATGGTGATTTCACATTAAAATGCAAGACTCCCTGTTGTTGCTACAACCCCTTTGAGAGATTTACCTAATATGTGTTATCTGTTATTGAGAGATAGAGCTTTTCTCGTTTTGGCCATCTGCTAAGATGTGCTTGGCTACAATTAGGAGATATTTTTCCACATTGGGAAGAAAACGACCTGATTATGTTTGGGATAGCTAAACAGAGGAGTTGATTTAATTTGCAGCGCCAGGCCGAGTGCGTGGCAGTGACCACCAAAGGGTCAGGTTTGGCTCTGTGATTTCTACAGCGAGTTTGGAGAAATGATGTACTTTTTAGTTGTGGTTTGTTGCAGGCACTTGCATTCACTGATTCATGGGATTTCATCTCTCAGTGGTAAGGCCTTTTTGGGACCTTTTGGGACAACAGCATTTTTCTGTTATTTAGAAATCTTCCCACTGACCAGTTCCCACCTAAAGTACTGGGATTTATTAAAACTGATTAAACTATTAAGTAAAAAACATTAGCAATTGCCAGAAATGCTTTTAAGGAAGAAGTATATCTGAGCAATATCTGTGGGTGTCAGTAAGCAGGGATAATCAGATAAAATTAAAAGAAAACATTATCTGGATTACCAGGACGTGTCTATGTGGTGAATTTGATTATTCTGTACAGATTATCCTATATATATATGAATTTCTGTATGTAATTTTTACCTGTAAGTCTTTGCTAGTCCCCGTGAAGTTGTTTATGTCAGTCTAGCCTGACTTGCACATAAATAAATTAATTTGATCTCGTTTCTCTGTGTTTATTCAAACGCTTTCCTGAAATAAAACATGTTACTGTGGAGCTGGCAGTGAGACAGTGAAGGAGAGATGAAGTCAGGTTTTGTTCTCCTGGGAACAGCAGGTCTGTGTTGTTCCACCTGTAGCTGTCTTTCATTTCAGTATTTTTTCCTTTCACCTTCTTTCAGAGATCTGTTGCTTGTACTATAAAAGCATTTGCAGTTTACTGCAGCTTCAAGCCTTGTATTTCTCTGTGAGTTTGAAGGATCTTAGTAAATAGATAACAGCATGCAGAAGAGAGTTGCCATTGTGTCCTGCCATGACAGGGAAGCATCCTGGAGGGAGCAAAGCACTAGATATTTGCCAGGGTTTCTGTTTAAATGTGCTATGCAATCAAAGAAAATGCCCCCAAAGACACATGTTTTTTTCAAACATGTTTCTCCATCTGATGTTCTGCCCTTCTCCATCCTCAGCATTCATTCAAAGTGTTACACATTTTTAACCTGCTCTGACTGAAATGGAAATCAACAAACTGGGTATCTGTTTCAATTCATACCTTCAAATTAAATCTGAAATTAGGCTGAGGGTCTTTCTAACTCATTTAATAACTTGGTGAGTAAACGGCCCCGTCCTTTTCTTTAAGGAAAAAATACAGAAATTAGAGTGTTGGGGATGAAAAAGATTTGGATTGGTTTGTTTTAGAAGGGTTAGGGAGAGCCTGTTGGAGTACGTGAATTGTACCCTACATTATATCCAAGAAAGAGGGGGGCTTTTCCATAGATTTCAGTGCTCCTCTGAAATGTCTGGATTAAATATGTCTTTCAATTTTCAGACTATTTCTTTTCATAAGGGTAAAAATACAAACATAGTAAGAGGCATTACAGTAAGAGGAAGTGTTTGGACATTGTCTAAAGAAAGATACATTGATCCGTAACCTTGTATTAATTAGAGACTTTTTTCCAACACAATATATTTAATTTCTTGAAATCAAAATTGAAAACTGATTTTGTTTTCAATTTGTTGGTGTACTGTGATGCTCCCGGTGACATATTTTTCAGTTTGTTCATTTTTTGTTGCAGGAATATCTGTTTGCTTCCAGTGAAATTCAAAGTGTTGTACTCTATTGTCTTTTGAAGTTTGAACTTGCATATTTTTGGGGTAGTTGCACGTTGATTTTTAATATGCTGACGCTTTGTCTTAATTTCCTTGAATTCCCATGGATTGCTACTTTTACAGGGATTTTGGCCTGATTCCCTTGAGTTTTCCAGTGGTCCTTCTGTCATTGTTGGTTCCACTGCCCGGTCGTGTTTTCTCTCCTCGTTTAGAGAGCAGCAGTCCCACGCACAGAATCTCCGCGGGGATCTGCCCGAGCAGAAATAGTGTGGTTCTGAAAGGTGCTCCCTTTAATGTGTTTTTAAAATGTGCATACAGGTCGGGTGTGTTCTTAAAAATCAACTGCTTTGTGAGAAGGCAGGCTGCAGCTCACTCCATCTGTGAAACTCACACGAAAGCGTTCCAAATTGCCGATGCTTTCGGGAAAAAATAGGGGAAATTACTGCAGTTCCTCAGCGTGCCTCAGTGTCTGGGTTTCAGGAGTCTGGGAATCAACGGCCCTGTGCACATGTCTGGGAATCATCTCTGGCGTTCAGCGTGAGATCTCAGCACCATTTTTGAATAGCTGGACATAAATTTTGTGACAAAACCCCTGGGTTAATGCGAGACCTGCAGCTGCCGGCGTCAGCAGTGCGGGCAGTGCCCGGCTCAGGTAACAGGTGCTGCTGAGAAACTGGAATTTTGCATATTTTATATGTATATGTATAATGTTGGGGGGCTTTTTAAGAAAAGGTCAGCTTGTGTGCAGGAGTGAAAGACCTATTCTCTTTCAAAGAGGATTAATAGCTGGGTGTTTTATCAGAATATTTAGTGATGACAGTTGGAATTTTATCCTGCTGGCTCTGAGAAACCCCCCCTTACCTTTCTTAAGGTGTTTCCTTACGAAACCTGATCTCCTTGAAGGTACTGCAGTGCCAGGAATACTTTAGGGTGAAAATGTAAGAATATTTATTTATGAATCCCTTGTTTTAGTTGGAGAAGTAATTAGTTGTGCTGTATATCAGATGCAGAAGGGTAAAGGTCTTACTTGGGATTGATGAGGGAAAGACAGGAAATTTAATGACTATTTAGTTTACTTTTTTTCTAGTGTAGCTGCATCAAATTATGGTTATATTCTTTTGGAAGTGCTGTGTAATTGTAGAAGACCAAGATCAAAACAAAGCAAAGCAATTGCTCCGTAAAAGCAAAACCAAATTAAATGTGCACGGAAAGATATTTTGAAGACTGTATTCTGAACATTGCAACTTAAAGCACAACCTTGAAAACTGCTGGTTTACGACATTTCTGTGTAGTTACTTGTCGTTCTTAAACCTCTTAAAACCAAAATAATGGGAGTTCTTAAATAATCACTGCTTTTTATGAGGCCGCCGCTGTATGGTTTCATTGTATGGTTTCACAGCATTTTGCAGGGAAAAGGAAGACTGGAGGTAAAACCCCAGAAGAACCCGAATCGTTTTTCCACCTCTCCAAAGTCACCGGGTGGGTTTGAGGTCCTCCCCGCCGTGTGGCTGTCGCCGGTGCCGGCGGGGATGTCCCTGCCCGAGGCTCTGGGGCCCCCCCGGCCGCTGCAGCGCAGGAGCTGCGGGGCCGGGAGCCTCAGCAGCCCCGAACATCGGCCAGGGGAAGCTCCAGCCTCGGGGGCCTCCTGCGCCGGGAGCCACCAGGGACACCTGGAAGGGCCTGTTCCTAACCCGGTGTCTCGGGAAGGGAGGGATTTAACATCCGAGGCTCGGGTCGCGCTGACCGTTCGTGGCCGGAAAGAACATCGGGGTGGCTGGGAAATGTCATGGATTACGACTTCAAAGATAACACAAGTGCATCTCTGCTCCACAAGTGGAACCACAGGAAGCTGCCGGCAGGTGGAAAGAGCCTCTCTCACACCATACTTTGGACAAATTTAGCTGTATTGGATGAAATTGAAGTAACTGTTCCCATTTTCTTGTGCAGAGGCAGCCTGAGAAACACTTCTGAGTGAGTACCTTTTGCAGTGACTCATCGTTTCCTGAGTAGTGAATAAAAGCATGTGCTTATTTCCATGTTCCCTCTGAGGGGGAAAAAATAACTTTTATTTATTCAGCGTAACAACAGCGAGAGAACAAAGCTTTTTCCTTTGAAGGCCACTTATAACAGTAACACAAACAATAATATTAACACTTTACATTACTTTGCATCACAAATAATCACAAAATACTGGTAACACTACTGAAAAACTTCCCCTTCAAGACACTTGCCACTTCCCTCCATTGTCTGAGCATTCGTAGAAAAATTATGGTTTAATTTAAGGGAGCCATAGTCCCACACACATAAATAATTTTAAAATCGAAGCAACATAAATTGGGCTTTTTACCCTCAGCAAAGATACCAGTTAGAACACCTGGTGATAGTCAATTTCTTCAAAAAAAGAATTTGTATGTTTTTTAAAGATCTGTTTTCCCCTTCAAATATTTAACTTCATTGTGAGATGAAGAGGTGAGAATTTGCCATTTCCTTTTATAACACCATGAAAACATTTGGACAGTGTACTGTGTGCAGGGGCCAGTTCGTACTCCGTTTATACTGACATATGTTGTTCCCCAGATTTTCTGTGCCATAAAAATGTGCCCGCCTAATCCTTGTTTGTACCTGGTGTGCACAGGGGCTGATCCAGGTAAATCTCCTGAAGGAAAAGGCAGAACCTGAATGGAAACAAATACTCCCAAGAAGTTATTTACAGAGAGCAAATGTTTATAATCCCCTTTAAATGGTTTAATGTTTAGAATCCCCATTAAATTGTTGTATGGTGATGATCCCCGTTAAATATTCCTATGTTTGTGATCCCCTTCAAATTGTTTTATGTCTCCGATCCTCTATAAATTGGTTTATGTTTAAGATCCCCTTTGCACTGCTTTATGCTTAAGATCCCCATTAAATGTCTCCTACTAAGTGCAAAGCTAAATAATATTACAGGCTTCTGTTAGGCAATGTCAGATTTGGTGAGCTCTGAAGCTGCAACTAGACAGGTCGTCCCCACTGAGTATTTTCAGGAAACAGATACCTAATTTCAGTATACTGAAATTCACACTACACAGACACAATTTCAATACAGCTAATTTCTGTAAATTACAACAAAACAGAACGCGTTCACTTTCCCTCAATATTTAGTAGATGAGCTAAAAGCTATACCAGAAATCCAGCATCTATGGGATGCACACAAAGACAAGGGAGATACTGGGAATCACAAAACACTAAAGGAAAGGAGAGAAAGACTTTTAGATAGAGAGAGTTAAAAATACGCAGTAGCTTGGAGGCTGCAGAGGACTGCTTTCCACTGTGGGAAGTTCAGTCCTGTGTTTCAAATTAGGCAAAATGTGGGTTTCCATCTCCCAGGTGAGCTTCATAGTTAGACTCACAGAATCACAGAATGGTTTGGGTTGGAAACCATCTCAGATAAAAGCCTATCTCATTCCAACCCCCCCTGCCGTGGGCAGGGACGTCTTCTGCCAGACCAGGCTGCTGCACGCCCTGTCCAGCCTGACCTGGGACACTCCCAGGGATGCGCTGGCACAACTGCTCTGGGAAAACTGTGCCAGCGCCTCAACTTCCCTTAGGTGGTTGGGTTATCTTCTTTAGGTCTGTCTGAGCAGGAGGAGAGAGCTCTTCCCTGCTCCTTAGTGCGTGTGTGTGTGTGTGAAGTGCCCCTGCTCATGAGGACAACATCTGGGTGTGCCCCAGCGTCTGTCCCCTGCTGACAAGGGCCGTGACTGGGGGCAAATTGCCCCAGCCCGACACGGAGATCTCTTCCTGGGGGACTCCACAACTGCAGAAAGGAACAGACTCAGGTTCAGGTCCAGGCTCTGCCTGCCGCACCCTGCCTGCTCTGAAAGGGAGCAGGTCCCAGAGGCTGTCGCTGGGGCAGCCCGAGGTGGCCGCCGTGCCTGGTGGGCAGCTGAGCGCGGCTGGTTTGTGGCACACCCGCGGCTCGTCACTCGCCCTGCTGGGCTCCCGACTGGGCTGGAGGGCCCCCGTGCTGTGCGCCACCGGCTCCCAGTGCCAGCCAGGCGTCTGAGGCGAGCTCCCAGTCCTCAGCTGGAGTTCCGTGGGCAGCACAGCTCTGCAACACGCGTGCCACCAACTCTGTGGTGTCTGCTCGCTTGCAGTGAAGCTGCTGAGGCCAGGAGACACTGCCTGCGTGCACCTGCTGCTGCCCACCCCGCTGGACACTGATGTTCTCGGGGTTTTCTGGAAATGTACAACCTGGACAGAGTCAGTCTGGTGTCCAGCATCACAGTCCAGTGTTTCGGGTTCCCCATTTCCACGTGCACCACCTCTCTGGGTGCAGAAAGGGTACGTGTTTGGGGAAATCTAGGGAGGGTAGTATTTACAGCCTGCAATGGGAACTGCAATGCTTTGGGGCCATTGTGGGTTCAGCCCGTCACAGGCAAGTTGAAAACTTCACAAAAGCAGCAAAATAAACATTCCTTAGTTTGCAGAAGGCAGCCTCATTAGGTAAGTATGTCTCTTCATTTAGTCTCTGAGCTATTCCACTCATCCTGAGGCAGACATGACTTTACATTACAGACCTGCTCTGTTTTGTGATACGTACCATTACAGGCAAGGACTGCAGTGACTATTTACATATCATAAAGATCCCCTTTGCTCTCCTGTTAAAGATTCGGAAACTGCTGAATCTGCTCAGACTGTAATCTGCTCATACGGCCTCCTCCGCAGCAGATTCGTATCTTTGGTCCCCCTACTAGGGAAAGCAGATCCCGGTGGTACTAAGTGAGTTTGTCCGTAAGAAATCATTCCAGAAACTGTGTTTATGACAGTGAGCTCCGGACCTGGGGGGCGAGGGCTCACATTCAGTGGTGGCAGAAAACCTGGCCTTGTCTGATCCAGCACCAAGGCTCCTGAACCCCGTTCCTCTAGAGAAGCCTGATTTCTGCCTCTCGGAGAAACAGGAGACATCTTCTCCAGAACTCTTCTCGGGCTTGGTAGCAAAGTCTGGTATGTAGAAAGAATCTCTTTCTTTCCTTTTGGTGACTTACTGTCTTTTGTATCAGCAGCAGGAATTAGACTGTTAGTTAGCTGAGAACTGGAGATATTGTAATTCGATTCTCCACTTCCTTTCCTGATAATACTGCCGAGGTTTGAAAGTAAGCTGATTTGTCCCAAACTGGCATCCGTGCCCATGGGAATCTCACTGGGGTTATGCTTCTCTTCAACAAAAGGAGTCTGATAGTTCACTGCATCACGTAATGCTTTCCTTGACATGGTTTGATCAGAGGTTTTCAGTACCTGAGCAGTGTCTTTCCTGTCTCTACTTTCCTGACTGGTGGTGACGCCCTTGGACAAGTCAAAGCCACTGACTTTACAGGAGAGCTCCTCTATGGGACTGATGCCCCTAAGTTCTTGTGAAGAAGCAATTTTCCTCTGCTGAAACACTGCTGGACAGCACTTTAGCCACGGATCACACTGCAGCACCTGTGTCAGCTTGAACCGTGCCGGCGTTGAGCTGGATTTGGTCATTAGTGGCACCGTTTCAGATGAGTTGTCCACCTGGTGTCCACCATACAGCTCTTTAAAGCTGAATGGGTCTTCTGGACCCTCGTTTGATTCTATTTCTGACGGGGAGGTGCAATCAGCCGGGGAAGCGCACTCCTCGAGGTCCGGAGGAGGCACGTTCAGGTACTGCTTTGTCTTCTGCCTCCCTGAGGCGGACCTGTCTGTGGTGATGATGATCACTTCTTTCCCTCGTGCCTTGCAGGCCTTAAGCAGGATTTCCAGGGTGTCCTTGTCTGCGGCGTTTATCGCGTACACCAGAGCAGAGCAGTTGGAGTGGTCTGGCAGGCTGGGGTCAGCCCCACTCATCAGCAGCAGAGACACCACTTCAGGGCCTGCCTTCTCCATGCAGGCGTGCATCAGGGCTGTCTTCCCAGATTTGTCCTGTATGTTGGGGTCAGCCTTGTTGTCCAGCAGGAACTTCACCATCCTCGCCTTGCTGGCGCTCTGCAAGTCCACGTGCTTGGTCATGCAGGCGATCATGAGCGGGGTCTGGCCCCTGCTGTTGCTCTCGTTGACGTAGGCCCCGCCGTCGATCAGCAGCCTGGTGAGGCGCAGGCGCCGCTGGTACACGGCTTTGATCAGGGAGTAGCCCTCGGGCGGCACGTCCGCTGCCTCCATCGTCCTGCCCCGCTCGCCTGCACCTTCCTGGGGGCTGGCAACCACGCCTGGCTGCGGGACAAACCAAAGGGGTGCCCCGGAGAAATAGGAAAAATACAGGAAAAAAGAGAGGGTTTAACTGTGCCAGTTGCTCCTGTAAAAACACTGTCGTGTTTTGTGAGAAAAGTATGAAGGGAAGAAAAGAGGAAAGGTTTTCCCACCCTTTAGACTTACAAGAAATGCATTAAAAACTTTAAAAAACCCCCAACTTCAATATAATTATAACATTTATAGGCGCTTAAATCATGACTGTCACCTTCTTACTTTTTGACTGTCCTTTCCCCAGTCCTCTGCCTCAGCAGACAGTATCAGCTCTACAACAAAAGAAACATTTGACAGCATCAGAGAGAATCAGGAGGTTTCAGACAAGAAATTAAAAGCTTAATGTGGCATAAATAACAAAAGGTCTTATATGAATGTATACCTGCAGACATGCAACTAAAACTTTTATGTCGTGTATGTGCTTGCTTACCTGTGTGTAGGGAAAACCTTTAGAGGAAAAAAAAAATCAGTTATTTAATAATTGGCAGAGCAATATAATTTCAATACAAGATTGAATATGGATTAAATTAATAATTGGCAGAGCAATATAATTTCAATACAAGATTGAATATGGATTAAATTATTACATTCCTTTTATTTACAGTATATTTCTAAAGAAATAAAAATGTTTTACCTAGTTTAACTGCAAAGGAAATTAATTAATCATTTTTAATCATCACTGAAAACACTAGTAATGTCCTGGTGATTAACTGAAAAGCAGTAATTTCATTCTGTTTTACTCTGAATGCCAAAATTGAAGGATGATCTCAATAAAGTTTGTTCCAAAAGTCCAACAAGCAAAAAAGAAAAAAAAAAAAACCAAAACAAAAGAGAGTCAGATTTC
>WEIT01015136.1:97843-119374 GCA_013389985.1 Dryoscopus gambensis | reverse complement strand
CCCCACACACCCCTTGGATCCCTCATATCCCCACACCTCTCATACCCCACACACCCCACATACCCCTCACATCCCACACCACCCTGCTCTTACCCACCCCTCACTCCTGCTGTCACCCCACATACCCTCACACCCTCCCACAGCCTCACAGCCCAACACACCCCATCACCTCCATACCTCCTGACCCCAACCCTGTCCCCTCTCACATCCCCATGCCCGCACCCCGCAGCAGCTCCGGTTGTTTCCCCTGGACCGGAGTGCTGCCGCCCCGCCCCGGACAGCGACAGCGCTGGTAGTGTCCGGCTGTACTTTGTGATCTCCTGTAGGTGCAGCAAGTGGGAGAAACAACCCACTGAAGGCCCTCCTCACGACCACAGTGTTTCCAGGGCGAGGATTTAATGGGGATGAGAGGAAGCTGAGCCCAAGGAGATGCTTCCCTCAGGTGTGATCAAGTTTGACTTTGCAATAATTCCTGGCTAATTTCACAGGCTAAAATCCTGTGACATTTCAAAGTAGGGTCAAAGAAACTTCTTGGTTTCCATGAAGGTTTAGGATGCCTTCACAAAAACACAGACTGGCTGAAGCTGGAGGGGATCTCTGGAGGTCATCTGGTCCAAGCCTCCTGATCACCCAGGAACAGCTACAAGCCACCTGCCACCATTTTTTAAATGTCTCCAAGGATAGAGACCCCACAACCTTTCTGAGCAACCTGTGCCAGTGCTTGGTCACCCTCACAGTGAAAAACTGCTTCCTGGGATTCCGAGGGAAAGCCTTATTCCAGTTTGTGCCCGTTGTTGTGCTCTTTCCCTGTCACCGAGTGGTGGGAAGGATCCGCCTTTGTCTTGTTTGCACCGTCCTTTCAGGTATTTGTGCACAGTAGTGAGACCCCTTCTGGGCACTCTCTTTTCCAGGCGAACCAGGAGCAGCTGGCTGAGCCTCTTCACTTCTGACAAAGGTCCTGTGGGCATCTTCTGGGAGACGGTGCCAAAGGCTCCACTGAAATCCAGGTGGGCATTATCCACGGCCTTCCCTTGGGCCACTCAGGTCACCGCAGGAGGTCCTCGGGTTGCTCAACCCTGACTTCCCCTGGAGCAGCCAGCCTGACACTTCCCATCGCTGTGCTGTGTCTTTCTGTAGCTGCTTGGTGCCCGCGGTGATGCTCATGGAGTATTCTCAGACACATCTGCGAGCGACAGGACTTGCTGATGGATCCCTGGAGACCCCAGGGATACCTCCTCGGAATGCAACTCGAGCGAGCTTCCTTGCGAGCGCTGTTCACTGCGGTGCTGCCGCCGTGTGAGACCCTGTCCTCACCCCCTGGCAAGGCACCGCTGCCTCACCGACACTGCCTCAGCACACGGCAAAAGCCACCAGGTGAGTGCAGCAGACCAGCGGGGCAGGGGAGGGTAAAGCCACAGCCAAACAAGCCACCACACTCGGCACCAGGAGCAGCAAGTCACAGCACGGCATCCAGCGGCAAAGCACTGATTAAGGCATCTCAGGAGAGAGAAGGTTCCAGGAGCAATGTGAAGGGGATTTGTGCCTTGCTATTTTTTAAAAGTGCACGTCAGGATCAATGAGAGGCCGTCATGACTAAGAGCTGGATGAATGGTATGAATAAGCCACTAAGACAAACAACATTCCAAGGGCAGGTTCCCCAGTTACTCTTTAACCTTCTCTTTCGAAAACTAAGTTGGGAGGATGTCCGCAGATGTTTTTGGGGGGTTTTCGGCCTGTGGAAAGATTCTACTTATCTTTGTTTTCTTTTCCTCTCTACCTCATCCACATTCTTAATGCTCAGTCTTTGCCGTGCAGCCTCGGAAAGGCATGTGTACTGAGCACCCACTCCTCAGGAGCTTACTGCTCTTCACAGCCCTGCTGTTGGGTTAATTCTGTGCGATGGAGAGGCAGTGTACACTTGTGTATATACCAGCACTCCTGCTGCTGAAACAGTACCACTTCTGTAGTTCTTGCAGCTCTAAATGTCCCCTTTCTTATTCCTCCTTCCATCCCTGCCTGCATTGTGCTGTTGTGCTTGATAGCCAACATGAATCATTGACCAAAAAGAAAAAAAAAGAAAAAGGTGTATCAAACCAGCTCTTGGAAGAACACTTTTATGAAGATAATTAGATTTTTTTCTTATAAACATCACCATGGATACTCTTGGTTGGATAGAAAAACAACTATTGGTATCAAGAAGTTCCTGTTAAAAGTGAAGGAGAGTGGAAAACCAGAGCAGGGAACACATCCATGCAGCACAAATGTTATTATAAAACACAAAAGATGTTTGCATATGCACATGGCGTATTTGTTTATCTCACTTCTTGATATCCCTCTCCTACATTTCACTGACGGTTGAACTACCTGGATATGTATCAGGAGAAAGTTTCAAGGTCACAGAATTCTAGTACTAATTTTAATCGACTAAAAATGTTTGTCACAAACGAGTGTTTTAGGTTGCTCAAAGAATTGCTGGCAAAGGTATTGCCAAATCAGGTTTAACATAAAAGTGAAAGTGCAACGAAGTTCCTTGGCATGCCTCACTCAACTACTTACTACATAGTTAAAGCACACAGACCAAAATCTAGAATCAATCAATCTAAAATTAAAACCAACCACAAGTGATCTATGTGGAGGCAGAGGACAGGAAAAAGAGTAGGAATGGGAAAGGATAAAAGGAGTTAAGAGAGACCCTCTCACTGAGTTACAGGGTTCAGAGTGGACCTCCATGCAAAACATAGCCTCAAACTTGACCAAAGCTTTAGGCCTAACGATTTTAACAGCACTTAAACTTAACGGCACCGAGTTGATACCCTAACTTAAAGAATTTATCAAAAGACTGCAGAATCTACTAGAAGCAAGATGGTAACTCATAGGCCTGATTATGAATCCAGTGCATTTAACAATCGGAGAGCAACATTCCTCCTGCATTTGCTGTAGCACATCCACAGTCACACGCACACGGACCCGGAGCCTGTTCGGGGCGTGTACAATCCACGCCCAGGCTCATCCCTGTGGGAAATCCCCCCGAGCTCAGGGAAGGTCTCACGGTGGTGCCTTTGCATTTTCCCAAGGGGTGAAGGGCTGAGCCCTGAGGAGCGGGGGCCCAGCCCAGGCTCTGTCGGCAGCATCGGCCCTCCGAGCATCGCGAACGCGAGCCTTGGCTGGCTCTGAGAGACCCTGCTCCGAAACAGGGGCTGGGCACAGCCCCTGCAGGTTCAGGACAGCTTGGGGGGGTCTCACTTAGGTCCTGTGTTTGTAGGGTCGCAAGGGAGTTGGCTTTATGCGTAGCAACTTTCCACCTCGATTGCAATTCTGGTTGGTAACCTTCTTTGAACTTTCAGTAACAAAAACGTTTGCCCACTTGGACTTGCTCATTAGCCAGCACTAGATCCTGGGAACAGTGTCTCTGATAACTCAAGAGCTCAGCCCAGGTGCTGTCCATCAAGGCTGCTGGCCCAGTGAGCATTTCTGAGATCACAGTGTGGCCCCAGGTGGGTGATTCTTGACAAACTCTGCCCAAATATGGGCGGGCAGGCAGGCAGGAAAATGCCAATATTTAGTTTTCTGGTTGCCAGTTGCAGGAAGGCCAGCCCTGGAGCCCAGGAGCCTTGTGTTGGCAAGGTGGTCTCAGAGTGGAAACCCCTGGCAGTTGGAGCACACCTGAGGGCCTCTGGGGTCCGAGTTTTATCAACCACAGACAGGCCTTTCTGTGTCCTTGGGGACCCTGGGAATCAGCTAAGTCACCTGCTTCACTTTGTTTAGAGGAAAGTCAAAGAAAGAAAAAGAATGGAAATAGTTAAATTTGATCTGACATCCCCACCTCCCCTGGTTTTGGATTTTGCTTCCCACGAGAAATTGTAAACACTCCGTCACGTCTGTTTGGCACTGGCCAGCCTTAGCCTGCACCAGCAAGATCTCATTCAAGGGAAGGAGCAGTGACGATTGCTTACATATGTAATTACTTATTAATTAATGCATGCATTAATTGCCATGTAAACTTTTGAGTGTGATGTAACGTAGCATAAGTCATTCTAGTAATTCAGTTACTTTATTACGTATTAGTGCATAGAATTCTTTTCAAATTGGTGAATAAATAGAAAAATATAGAAGCCTAATTAACGTGGTTTAGTTGAGATGACCGAAAAAAACCCCCAAACCCTGAAATTATTTTTATCATGTACTAATTCGGTACCTTAACTACATTCTAAACCGTTAGGTACAGAGGCAGATGTTTACTGGGCTAGAACTGTTTGCTGAGAGGAATGCAGTAATGTAAACAACAGTGTTCTTAATAATATGTCTCTTAAATGTAACAGGCACAGCTGCTTGCCTGTTCAAAATCTTGACGGGGGATTATGGTCGTGATGTAGAGACAACAGTTGAGAGGTCTAAGAGAGAAGTGGAGTGCTATGTTTTGTGCTTCAAAAATAATGACCAGAACCAAACAGAAGGAATTAGGAGCCCATGAAGTGTCTCACAAAAACGCCCGTGCGTGCAGGGTAATATCCAGCCAAGTGCCTTGTTATGTTACTGGTTTGTTTACCCAGGCAATCTGGAGGTAACAGGCCCTGTGGGGCCCCTCAGGGCGCCCCGCCTGGCGTGACCCTCAGCCTTCAGCCACACCGTGCCACTGCCAGGGTACCTCCCGGCTTTCGTCACGCGTGCTTTCATTACCTATTTATGACACGGGGCTCTCTGCCTGGAAAAAACATTATCTCTGAAGTGTCTGGTGGTTTACCGCCAAGTACTCTGATTAAAAACCTGAGTGTTGCGTGGGAATTGTGACGCTTGCAGGAATAATTGTGACTGGTGAGGGAACCAGGGCTTCCTCCAACAGTTTTAGGGAATGCATTGCAATAAGCGTCTTGTTCCACGGGCACAGGCCTTTGCGGTGCTGCAGAATTCAAGTGTTACCTTCCCTGGTGCTATAAATCAGCAGGCTCACGGGATAACTCTCTTTTGCCAGTTCCCATAGTCTGTGAACATCCTTAGAGCTGATTCTATCTCGTACACACATTCATAAATTGTTGTTTAGATTACGGCAGAACGCTGGCTGTACTTTTATGTCCGGAGCAGCTTCTAAAAGAATCTGAATTACATACTAGGACAAAATACAGTGAATTGTGCAGAAAAAAGGTGAAACTGGTCTGCAACAAAAGGAACAGAATTTACATGATTCCACTGGAAAGATAACCATAATTTCATGAGAGACACTGAGAGTCAACACTAAAGAAATCAATTTTGACTGGCTGAAATAGCAATATGCACAAAAATACTCAGCGAGTAAAGAACTCCAGAGGAATGAGTTGCCGTTTACTGTGATAAACAATGGAACAGACATGAGAAAAAAAGGATGCAAAATTAATTAGGAAAAAAAAAAAAAAGTCTTTCTAAACTTAGGTATGTAAATTAATGAACTTTTCCACCTAGAACTGCTCACAGGACCAGATCTAAATTTTAACCTTTTTGAGCAGAACCTAGCAAGAGGAGGTATAGTGATGAAAAGTTTCTTCTTGCTCTGGTGAAAATGAAGCTCTTTTTAAAGCTGTTTTCACAAGAAATCATTTTCAGGAGCTTTTCCGGACATGTTAAATGAGCTACTGATACAGAACTAAAAAGACTAAAAGCTTCTAAAGCGCTCCTTAGTACAACTGAACAAGCTTCAGTGCAATTCAGTGGCCCAATCCATTTTAAGCAGGGATCTCCAGCGAAGGGCTGGAAATCCATCCACTGGGACAGCTGTCCAAAACCAATGTGAGTGTTCTCAGCACGGTTTTGCGTGGAAAACTGCATTTGGACGAAGGATGAACATTAAAATGTTCTGTTTTCGTGCAAGTGTCCATCTCAATTAAATCACTTAAAAAATTTATAAACGAATTTATGGCCTCTGAATAATGGCTTGCTTATTGAAAAAGACTCTGCTTGGTATTAGGAACTTGTGAAACTGAACTGCTCGAGGGAGGAAAAGACATTGGTTTAGGGCTCCATAGGTAATGGAGTATCATTCATTTCCTGTCCTCTCAGGTTCTGTTTAGTCTCAGGTTGTATTTACTTTTTTCTCCCCTATATTTTTTTTTTTCACCGCAGACATCACTTAACAAAATATTTATTTTCATACCTACACCTTCGCTTACTTAGGCAAATAGATGGCCCAATTTCAAGAAAAACACTTCAGCACCACTTAATCAGAAATAAGCACATACTTAAGAGACATCTATTTGAAATACCTTCTTCTCTTGATCAGCCCAATTCTCTGAATTTCTGTAAATTTTCCATCCAGTGGGACAGCTGAAGAGATAAGGGACAGAATGGCGAGGACCACAGCTTAAGGACTGAAGATGATATACAAATGCTGTAGATAAACCACTAAATGATAAAAAGAGCAAAACAAGATGTATGAGAAAAGACACTCTACTTTAACTGACCCAATTTAATTGGAGATGAACAGGCAACTTCTGCAATATGAGCTCTTGTTCAAGTCACTTGAAAAAAAGTCCTGAGAATGTAATCAGAATAGGACTCTGCTTGAGAGCTCGTCTATTCTTTTTGCAACCACGTCAATTAATCTAACAAAAGGCTTCTTGTATGAATTTTGCTTTGATGTTACCAAAAGGAGACAGAATGATCTGCAGAGAACAGAGGGTAGAATAACCCAGGATCACCCCAGAGCCAGCTGAAAACAAGTGAAGACACAGGGAAAAGAGCAGGTTTCCCACGTGCAGGCCTGGAAGCAGAAGCTGCCCACCGAGGGAAGCAGAAGAGCACTGGCCTGAGCACGGCAGCAGCCCCTGGGGCACTGGATGCTCTGGGATGGGACTCTCGCTCTCGGTGTAGAGCAGGCACCTCAGGATAGCAACTCTAGCCCAGGGTTTCTGTGGAGCTGACAAAGGCAGTCACACAAATACCCAAATCCTGAACATCCCTCACTAATGCACAGCATCTTGCAGGTACTAAACCCCGCGCCACTCTGAAAGTGTTTTCTTAGTAATTATAGCTCCGAGGCAAACTAACACGATAAACCATGTATCCTTCTAAGAAACATCAATTTCCTCTTCTCAGCTCTCTTTCTCCACTTCCACTCTTCTGGTTCAGGACCTGGCTCTCCAGATTTTTCAGCCAGACTGCCCTAACTTGGTTGGCTTCATTCTACAGCCCTCCAGGGCAAGCAGACACAGCTAATGCACACCTGAGTAACAAGGGAGGCATCTCCCGGTTTTGTACTTAACCAGGCTTTGTCGCCTCATCTGTCACCTCTACTTGCCCAATTATCTGCCCCGATTAACGAACCATCCTTCCCTCAGCTTCTCCCCTCTGCAAGTCAGCCGCTGCCTCTGCCCGCTCCTACCTTCTTCTGTTAGCATAACTTTTTCACTGCTCAGGGTAAGTTTGGGGTTAGGCTTCAGTCCTGAGCAAACTAGCTGGTGTCTGATGAAAACAACACCGTTGTCTGCTCCCCATTAAGATGTCATGTCAAGTGCTACCAGCGCTCTCCTCAGATAACTTGAATAAGATAATCATTGCCATTCTCCCCTTCCTGTTTTTCCCCTGCTCTTCTGTATAAATACTAATAGTATTTTATTTGCTAAATTAGCTAACTTATTTTTCAGAGTGTACCTTTCTTTTCCATGGATTGCTGTCCATGACAGAGATTTGTTGTTGGAATGTTCCCAGCTCTGACCTTGAATGCACTGTGGCTCTAACACTACTGAAAACATCAAGCCAAATGGAAATCGCTGTCCACTGTCAGATAAGAGATAATGAGTAATAGACAAACAATAAAAACATTTATGTTTGCTTTCCACCTTTTATCCAAACCCTCTGGTTTTATCTATCTTGTTAAATCTAGTATTATCCTTGAAAATTAAAATTTTAATATGTTTGGAACAGTTTGTTCCCAGGAAAGCATGAATGAGCGGGATTAAATTATACCTGTATAGACTTTTCTTGGTGATTGGTAATTGCACTGTCACTCATGATGCTATTCATTGCACTTAGCTGCATGGAACTGGGTAAAAACATGACATTTTCCCCTGTACTAGACATAATGAGAATCTATGGCTTTTCAAGGAATCATTCATCAATGAGGTACAGGAGTAAACAAAACACGGGAAGACGCATTTGGAACACAGGGTTTTTTTTTTTTTCTTCGAGCCGCAGTATCAGAGACTTATTTTTACCCTGGGGAGGTTAACAGGTGCCAGGTAAGCATCCTCACAATACACTCGGCAGCAAACAGTGCCTGCTGAGCACACAGACTCACACCCTTCTGCCTACCCATCCTGAGACAGCAAGCCTTAAACCTTGGCGTGGGTAAAGAGTGCTGCTTGGGGTGTCTGTCACTGGGGTGAGCATCATTTTGGGTTCAGCTTCCCTGCAGCCAAATGCATCTTCCTAGCTCTTGACAGGGCTCTGTATACTGAAAAGCTGTGGTACAAAAGGTGCTGTCCAAATGCAGTGCTTCTACTGAAAAACAAACCAAACAAAAACGCATCTTTGTGGCAGACAGCCACACTGAAGGAACATCATTATGTTCTGAAAAGTTTCAAGGAGGAGACTCAGAAGTTCGCATTTCCACGAAACGTAAATTAACTTAATTTGTTGTTGTATCTGACAAAGGACATAGTTAAATCTGGAGACAACTAAGTGAGTCCACAAAGAATCAAGAGTAACCACTTATGTTCTCAGCAGGCTTTTGCATCCAAGTTAAAAGTTCTTTGAATCGGAAAGGGTTCTACAAAACATCCTGGCCTCAGTGAACCGTATCTCTGTGCTTAGGCACAAATTTTCTAATGTATGTTGGTCTCAGCCAACATTGCATGAAGTCTTTTCTCCCATTTTTAATAAATGTCAGTTGTCCTAAACACAGTACTTTGCAAAGTGTCAGAGCTTTCAACACTGACCTATAACAGGTATGTTTTAAACACATTCGGGAGGTTATTCTCTTGCCAGGGTCACTGTGACTTGTATTTTTTAAAAAAAACCCATGACATCTCCCTGGTAACAGTCTCTTTCCTCCCCTTCAACAATGTGCTGTCAATTTAAAACTCTGGAGACTTCTTGCTGCATTAATGTAAGCATAAACTTGTTTTTATCGATCGATGTAACATCAGCGCACATGGAACAAGAAGATCAATACAGGGAAGTGCTTACAGTTTCAAAGGAAACACAGAAAACTGAGACAACTCAGAGCAGGTGCTGCAAAAAATGTGGTTTTTATCAGCTAGGTGTTGTAGTAAAGTGCCACGGAAAACTCAAGGGGTGCTCATAGCTGATATTCTAAGGGAACATCAATGCAAATTATTATACTAGTTTACTAAATCTATTTAGCATTTTTATGTAACTATATTTAATAAAGATGAAACAGAACTACTCCACTGTTGCCTATAATCCATATTTGTCACATAGATTATTTAAAATCACACTGACAAATGAATTGCATCTTTACTGATAACGCTTGGCAGGAACACAGGAACACAGATTTTACGAAATCAATGTATATTTTCTTCCACTTCGAAGTGGCTGCGGTCAAACTGACACAGTGACTTTTTATGAGAGCGGCAAAGCTTTCACACAGCTGTGAAGCTAGGGAAATATTAAAGCTTCTCTACCAGATTGTGCTGGGTTTGCGTGGCCGGGTTTGTTCGGGGAGCAGCGGGGCTACCAGGGTGGCTGCTGTGAGAAGCTGCTGGAAGCTTCCCCCGTGGGGCCAGTGCCGCCGGCTCCAGCACAGAACCGCTGCTGGCTGAGGCCGTGTGCCACTTGATGGCCATGGCACCTTTGGGATAACAGTCAGGAAGGTGGGGAGAAACCTGTGGGGAACAGCAGCTATGGCAAGAGGAGCTAGGAGGAGAGAGGAAAAGCGCCCCGCAGGCCAGGCGGGAGCAGAGCGGGTGCTCGAGGCGCCGGTTCCCCTGCAGCCCACGGGGAGCACACACCCGAGCAGGAGACGCAGGAAGGAGGCTGTGATCCCGTGGGGAGCTTGTGCCGGGGCAGGCTCCTGGCAGGACCCGTGGCCCTACGGGGAGACGAGCCCACCCGGAGCAGGTTTTGTAGCAGGACTGGTGATCCTGCGGGGACCCACCCTGGAGTGACAGGTCCTGGATCAGCGCATCCCTCAGCTGCTGCGTGAGGCTTCCAGACTCCCTTCTCCTGCTGGGCTTCCTTACCTTTACCTCTACACCAATGCGTTGTAAAGGCTGTTTGAAATGCACACAACACCCCAGTCAAGCTTGGGAGCATTGATGCTTCCTCAGTGCTGGATGTTTTGAGCAAGGAGATAGATACTACAACCCTTTTGTTTCAGTAGAGAAGCTACGGCATAGTCTAGTGCCTTTCATTACCCATGGAACTGTCAGGGATGCTGCCATGAATTGTAAGATCAGTGCAAGGTCTCATGCAACCTTTGCTGTGCAATTGCTCAGATCTACCTCCTTCACCCCTTCTTCAGGGTGTACCTTCAGAGTGTGGGGCGTCGTTTGTGGAACCATTCACTTCTCAGGTGTTTCACCATCAGGCATGATTTTCTTCAAGAATTTAATGTATCTTTACACTCAGTAAAATGCCATGATTTAAAATACCTGCCCTCACACAGAAGTACAAAATGCCTCGCTTATTGTGCCACGACAGCTTTTTCATACACTTCAAATTTGTACTGGATCCCATTCTCTTCTTGGATATCAGCAGGGACACCTGGGTACCTAGGGAGAGAGGAGAAGAAAAAGCAAAAGTGAGCAAGCAGGTAAGAATGTTGTTATGATTTGCCTGTGATTTATCCAGTCAACTGGAAAAGCAAGTAGTTTGGAAAAAGAACTGAAAACGCTGTCTTTAGAACAGGTACAGTGTTTTTAGGAATCATATTAACTACTATCCACGGTTTACCTGCACACCTTTTATATCAAGAAAGCATACTCTGACACAAAATAACCCCCCTCTTTTTGGCTTAATAAAGAAATACCCAACATTTTTATTAAAGCCTCCAATATGTTGTTCAAAGTGTCTGCTAAGGAAGAAGAGATTACAGAACGCTTTGGTTTTTATTTTTTGCCTTGCTTTTCCTAAGTTGTTTTGGAGGAAATGCTAAGGACAAGGTTTTTTAAAAGTCTGCAGGAGATTACTAAGGCAGGTGATTGCTACTATAGAAAGAGTTCCTCTGTATACCAGATTCTTATTAATAGACGCTTTCAAAAATCTTTTCATCTCCCCGTGAAAGAATGGGGATTTTGTATGAGTAATACTGACTTTGAGGGAGAGATACATTTTAAATTTATTTGGTACGGTTTGGCATCTTCAGGCTTCCACTTTAGCGAGGAAATTACCTGTTATTTTACAAAATCATGTTCTAATGCCAATGTTCATTTCAGCACATTGGCCAAAAACAACGTATAGCTGAGGAACAGCCGAGAGAGAGAGAGAGAGAGAGAGAGAGAGAGGGAGCTTTGGGTCAGCTCTCAGGACACTCAAATGCGCACAGAGTAGTTCACAATATATTGGAGCTCGAGAAGGTGACTCATCCTCCCCACCCACCTCGTCTGTCCCGCATCCCTCCTCCCTGCCCCTGCCTCTCCTAATCCATTCCTGTGCCCCCTGCAGAGTTTGACTCCCCATACTTTCTATTTCTTCCACTGCTGGTCTGTAACCAGCTGAGAGCCAAAACGGGAGCAGCAGGAAGAGGAACAGCTCTGGTCCTCCCTGGTCCTTGAGGCAGGTGTCTGAATTTCTCCTTAGTGCCTGCTGGATGTAATCTTGTTGGAGAGGACATAAAAGCACAACTGGAATATGACAAGGATAATACAGAAGAAGCCAAAGTGAATGGCAGAAACCGTAAGTTTTTGTACACCTTTTCCTACTACGTTGGTTAGGAAGAAGTAATTTTCTCAAGAGGAAAGGAATAACGTTAGAAATACATAAAGCTCAAACCTCTCCAGTCAAACCCATTTAATTTGTCTTTGGCAATTGATCAAAGACATTTAGAGGCCAAATATTATTTACTAACAACATACTAAGAGTTACAAAGCTTAGTAAATATTCGAGTAATTCTACACATCCAGGAAACAACAGGAAAAAGCTACTTTTGAAGCAAACTGACATAGGCAGTTCTTTACTGTAAAGATTACAGGAAAGTTGAAAAACACAGCAAATCCCAAGAAAATCTGTGCTGAGTGTGGTGCCATTCCAGGCTGTAAGTAAAGCATGGTTCCGGGGAAAAATTCACCTCTAACTCCAAACAACACAGCCTTAGTAGAACCCTTAAAAAATTCAAATTAGATTACTCTGAAGACAAGCCTGGTATGCATTTTGGTACTTACTCTGTTAGAAGCTTGTAGTCTTTATGGTCAATTTCTGGAAAAAACGTGTCACTTTCAAAATCTTTCAAGATTCTTGTCACAAACAATCGGTGATGAATTGGCTTCTCCATTGCTGCCTTTGGAAACAACACAAACTCAGTCACAATTTTATGTATCACAGGCTGCTAGCAAAGCCATGAAAATTACACTCTGAATCTCCTCTTTTAGACTCCGCTGAAGAGCACTTTCTGAAGGGATAATTTCGCCCTGTGTCAGTTCCACCCGGTAAGTGGCAGCAATACCTATTCTCAGAGCCTGGGGTATCTGGCAGAAGTTAACAACAAAATTTGAATAGCCCCGTGAGAAGAAAGGAACAGCAGGCCCAGTCGCAACAAGCAATCTCTGAATCACGCCTCTTTGAGAGGCAGGAAGGTTTAGCTGGTGGGAGATGCCCACACCTCGAGGCAATTTGTTCTGAAGTTTTATTAATATCACTGCTAGGCATTTGTGCTGTGTTTCCTGGAATTCCAGGGATCAATTTACCCCCTAAGTTTAACTTCAAAGTTGGCTCTCTGGATTGTGGCAAAATGGCAGCACGTGCTGAAAGTTTTTACATTTCCAAGGTCCTTGGATGAAAGTGTTCTAGGACAACGTTGGTTAGGTGAGTTTCTCACTGACAAATTCAGGAGTTAAGAATACACATTTTGCCTTGAGATTGAAAAAAGGCAACTCTCCCAGGCTTTGTGGGCATTAAAATAACCCACGAAAAGCTGCCCTGGGGTTGGCTACAAAAAACATATTGGTTGGTTTCAAAAATACATTTTTGAAAAGCCTGCAGCTGTTCCTCCCTTCCCCTCAAACTGGCAACGAGCAGTGCTCTTTGTGGAAGGTGACTCACCATGCAGCAGGCTATTAGGTACTGCCTCAACAAGCACAGGAACCAAGTCATAACAAATGGAATCCAATAAAATTAATTGTTACCACTGCTGAGAGGTTAATTTGTGGAAAAGCTGCTCTACTAGAGAACAGTTAAAAATGAAAGGGTAGGTCACAGCACACAAGCAACCAACTGCACTGAACTGGCGTCCACCCAGTTTGTACACAAATACTAGTATTTTTCTTCAAGGGCAGTGAGGTAAGAAGAGTCACACTTGCAAGATGACAGAGGGATAATAATCTGCTTCACAAGTAAAAATGTTGTGCTCTGTAAACAGAGACACTTCTGCTTTGCAGCAGAAGAATAAATCAACCTCCTACCCAACTCTGCGGGAATTCAGCTTCATCAAGAACTCTCTACCCCCACAAGAGGCCAGGGAAGAGCACAGGGAGGGACTGACCACGGGTGTTGCAAAGGCTGAATTTAACCCGAAGGAGACCAGATGGTGACCTCTGTTCTTGGTAAGTGGTTTCATTAGCTGAATGACCAACCAAAGGTCTATTGGTTTTTAGTAGATTTGTAGGTGTGTGTTTTTGTTGTTGTTGGTTTTGTTTGGCTGTTTTTAAGACCCTGTTTAATATTTAAGGATGTGATGGAGTTACAGTTCCTATTCCTAGTAAAACCTCAGTGTTGCTTTGACCAGACTAAACCACATAGTTTAAATGCAGTTAAAAGAGACTGATTACAATTCGATACCGCGTGCACTCAGAGTAACCCGGCCTAGTGGAAGGTGTCCCAGTCCATGGCAGGAGGTTTGGAATGAGATGAGCCTTTAAGTCCTTTCCAACCTAAGCCATTCTGTGGTTCTCTGACCTCCCCCTAGGATGTCCAGAGAGCAGTATTTTTCACAGTCAAGGCCAAGACCTGAACCTCTCGAGACACCACCTCCACGCAGGTGCAGCAGTGTCTTAGCTGAGAACAGAAACCTGTTTTTGCAATCACAGAACTGTAGAATCACTAATGTCGGAAAAGACTTCCAAGATCATCGAGTTGATGACCTTGGAAGTCTTTTCCGACATTAGTGATTCTACATTTCCGTGATTACCAGTTGGTAATGAATCTTCCAACTGTCCCCACTTGCCATGCTTGAGGTGTACCTGGGAGCAGGTCTGATGTCCACGGATGAAATTTCTTGGGGATGAAACCAAGCCAGAAACTGTGCTCCAGAACATCTGATAAGCTCTGACAGCTACGAGGGATCCCGGGGCCAGAACCAACGGGTGAGACAGCGGCACGAGCCTCCCAGCACACGAGAAGCACTCACAAGGCAGCAGACAGCCCTCAAAACACGACGTGCTCACACAAAATCACAGAGTGCCCGTCGCGATGCGTCACAGCTTCGGAACTGCTGTAACCCACTGACCACTGCTGGGCTCTGCCTTCCTCATCCACACAAACAACTGCAACCCCAGCTCCTTCTGGAACTCAGGAGATCCAGAGCAGTGCGGAGGGGATCCCGATGGCATCGCACTAAGCAAATTAACCTGGTAAATCTGTGCTGTAAGAAGTCCAAAAGCTTCCCTGGGGGCATTGCTACTGCCCTCTGGCTATATTAAGAGCTTATAAACCTGATGAGGGGATCAGTGTCCTATCAAATTCAGGAGGATGACACCCACATGAGTTTTTTTGAACCCTCACTGAACTGATGGAATTGTTCTCAATCTCTCCTGCTCTTACTTGCCAATACCAACACTCCAACCAGCTGTCCCTGTCCCCACTGCTCCACCTTTCCCTGTTGCAGAGGTCAGGTCAGGGTTTCCTAGAGTGTGTCTGAGCCCAGCATCAGTGTGAGCTACACGAGGACTTGGGTGGCCACCACAGCTCACAGAGGACCTGAGGCAGCTGATGCCAATCCTCCCACCCCTGGAGAACTGTGTCCTCAAGAACCGAGGGGCGGAGGGAGAGATGGCCATAACCAACAGGTGGCTGCTCTGTGTCCTCACAAATGTTCGCAGACTTGGTCCTCGCTCTTCTGCAGTCTGAGAAGGAGAAGGATGTGACCGCCATCCACCCCCTGCCTCCATCCCACCCCTGTCCCACAGTGCCATCCCAGAGCACGTGCTCTAGCACCTTGGCTGGCCTCAGTCCGTAGAGGGTGGCCAGGGCGCCGCAGCCGTCGGTGCTTGAGGCTGACTGGACACCCGCGTCCCGAAAGCGCGCTCGGACACAGCTGGGCAGCTGCTGCCCCTCGGCCCAGCTCCCTGGGCGAGGGCACGCCTGGCTGGTGCTTCAGCGTGGGGCGTGGGCCCAGCGAGGCAGGAGCTCAGACATCCTGAGCGGCCCAGGGCACCCACCAGGGGGGTGGGAAACCAAAGACAGCAAAGGCGTGGAAGGTCACGGCACGTTCTCTTCTGTTCTCTCTGTTCTCACACCAGCTACAGAAACACGGCTTGCAGGGCTGTTCCCAGAGCTTGGTGACAACAGCCCTGATCGTGGTGGACCTCCCCAAGCCGAACTGATCAACTCATCAGATGGTGCCAAGGTTGGGAGCTGTGTTAAAAGGCTCCACAGGACAATACACCGCCGTCTCAAATAATGATGTGGGCCCTGGAGGTGTTGTCTGGCAATGGCAGAGCTGCTGCTGCAGCTTCCGAGGGGCGCCCTCAGTGGTGCACCCTCCACCCCAAAGGGATGTCACCAGACTGAGCTCACTGTGCCAAGGACCACAGACCAACCTGGGCAGAGCAGCTGCAGCGCTGCCCCGAGCATCTCCACACCTTCCTCCTCCTCCTTTGACACGCGGAGCAGCCCCCGGCAGGCTGTCAGAGCAGCCCCACCTAGGTGCCTGTGGGTCTGCTTTGTGGTGATCCCGACAGAAGTGCCTCGAGGAGTTAGCAACCCACAGAACAACAAACCTGCACAGACCATGCTCCCTGCCCACAGGATGACAGGGGTCAGACAGAAAGCTGTCACAGGGAAGCTGGAGGCAGATCCCACTGCAAACCTGCACACCGCCCACCTGCAAGTGCTTGCCTTGATCCAAAGGTGCAGCAAGAAGCTCTCCTGTGAACATCCTTTCTGTTTGGCAGTAGAAAGTATAAATAGGCTTAAGTTTTCTGTAAGACAGTCCTGTAACAGACTGAGTAATGAAAACGGGGTAGCCCTTCCTATAGGCAAGCACAGGCCTGTATTAGTGAACAAAATCAGCCCTCTCACCTTTGAGCCACACAAACTACTGAGATCAAAATAATGCTTTAAAAACCAAATACCTACAACTACGGAATAAAATTATTCACTTCAATTACCAACTGCTGCTCTACTTCCCACACATTTCTACATAGTAAAATGGAAATAGTCCTGTAAAATCCTTCGTGTGTCTTTAATGCAGGCACTAAAAATATCACTTGCAGTTTTGGTAGAGGTGTATGGTCCCCATCAAATCTTGTCAGTCAACATCACAAAGGTGAGTTTGAGTGCAGGAACCTGTGTAAAACTGTCAGATTTCTCTCTAATGTAATTAAGCTTTCCTTTGAAATCTCTCGAGTAGATGCTTGAAAGGGGGGAAACAACTGAAATTTTAGAACTACAAGAGGGTTTGGGTTGGACAGAACCTTAAAGCTCATCTTGTTCCATGGGCAGGGACACCTTGCACCATCCCAGGGTGCCTCAAGCCCCGTCTAGCCTGGCCTGGGACACGGCCAGGGATCCAGGGGCAGCCACAGCTGCTCTGGCCACCCTGTGCCAGGGCCTCACCTCCCTCACAGAGAAGAATTCCTTCCAAGTATCCCTACCAGCCCTGCCCTCTGGCAGTGGGAAGCCATTCCCCCTTGTCCTGGCACTCCAGGCCCTTTTCCAAAGTCCCTCTCCAGCTCTCCTGGAGCCCCTTTGGACACTGGAAGGGGCTCTGACATCTCCTGGAGCCTTCCCTTCTTCAGATTGGGCATTCCCAGCTCTCTCAAGGCTTTTCCATGTCCAGGGTAACCAGGTCTCTCATTACTTTGAGAGACATTCCCTTTTATTGTATCAGCACAAATAGGACACCCCAAATTACTCTTGATCAGAACCGCCAATTTATAATCTGAGTATTGGTGAGTAATGGTCTAAAAAAGGCATTCTTTTCTACCAATAATACCAGCCAGAGGCTAGAAAAACAGTTAACATAGAAGCCTCCAAGACAGGTGCTCTTGGAAGAAGGAGCAGGAGCAATAGCTCTTTAGAGCTGTGTCTTGGGTTGCAATATGTAACCAAAAATGTGTAATTCTATTTTAATCTGTTGAAACCGGTTGGAAGATATTTTTTNACTCAGGGGGAGGAGCCAAAGCCTCTCTACCTGCATAAAACCTGCAGCTCAGGACACCAGAGCAGCTGGTTTTTCCACTGGATTCCTCGAGGAAGACTGGACCCATCCTGTCACCACCAGACCCTTCGACAGGATCACCTCTGCTCCAACGGAGCCACATCTGCCACTCCAGGAGGATTATTTTGGGCTGCTCCCCACACCCTGACCAACAGGGGGTCAGGTCGTGTTCTGACTCTGTCAGAGTTTCTGGGATCATTTGTTTGTTGTTGTTCTTTTCTCTGTACCACTACCTTTGTAGTTTGTAATATTCTTAGTAAAGAACTGGTGTTCCTATCCCTACATCTTTGCCTGAAAGCCCCGTAATTTCAAAATTACAGCAATTTGGAGGTGGGGGGTTTACATTCTCTATTCCAAGGGAGGCTCTGGTTTTCCCCTGGCAGTCACCTGAATTCTAAACCAAGCCAGCTGAGCCCGTGGCTGTGGCAGGGCAGGGGCAAATGCTGCTGCTCACGAAGGACGTTCTCCTGCAGGCTCACACCTGATTGCAGGCTGGGTGCATTCGCACGTGGAATACACGGCGGGCCTCGCCAGGAGGAACCACAGCCTTACTCCACACACACCTCCTTTTCTTACAATCTTAGCAATCTCTTAACTCCTTCACTGTTTTTACTGAGCAAGATGCATTTCCTCACACGCAGAGAAGAGGTTCGTGAAAGGCACAAACCATAAAGGCAAGAAGTACCAGAAAAAAAATGCATTTTCCTACGCCATACACAAGGTGCAGTGTCAGCCCTAATTTTCCACCAGGTGCACTATGGCACTGTCATCACTCACCTCATGTCTGAGTGCCAAACAACAACTGGAGTGTATCTCCCAGCATGCTTGTAATGACTAAAGGACAGCAGCACTGTTTCTTTCACTGTTAAAAAGAATTTGCTTTACAATCCTTGACCCAGGGAGTGGGAGCAGTAGGAACGCTGCTGGATGGGAAAGCAGAGTGAGCGTGACCTTTTGTTGTATGATTATCTCCTGTTGTTGCTGACACCATGACCTGTCAGCTCTCTCTAAATCCTATTTTCTTCCCCATTTACATGTAAAAAATGTCATACTCTGGCTAAAAATGCTGGAGCGCTTTTCCTTTTTTTTCCTTTTCACATCCTTTGCAGGGTCAGCCAGCAATCTCAGTAAAATAAGCCTAACAACACGGGCTCAGTAAAATAAACATAACAATATGGGCTTTGTCTGAAAAACCTAGCAATTTGGGTATTTAGGAAGAGCTCTCAAAAGCACAACAACTGTGTGTGACATTGGCCCGTTGGCAAGAGCAATGTTCAGCTTCTGGATGGGTGTTCTGAACTTGAGAGATGAGATCTTACTCTCTGGGACTTTTCTGCTGCAATCACTGCAGTTTGGTGGTACTGTGAAGGGAAAGCACTTCCCAAGGCAGCAGTAACAGGAGCTCCATCCTCATCCCACCACAGAAAAGGAGTAATTTAGGAGGAGGCTAAATGTACCTTGTACACTGAAGTGCCTCCCACGATCCAAACCATGTCTACTTTACTTTTTAACTCCGGTGAATCCAAGAGAGCTAAAGCATCATCCAGACTTTTGGAAAGATAATGTGCTCCTTCTGGGGTTTCCCTAGGAAAAGCAAAGTTCTATTACTAAGTAAATAAAGGACAATTCATCGTGATCATCAATACAAACGAGATACAAAATGCGAACTTCTGAATTAGCAAATAACTAAACGTTTCACGTTAATTAATTGTTTTGAAGTGCCTGTTAATGACATATTATGATCCAAGTCTCATCTAACTGCAGGATTGTACAACAGATCACAGCTCAACCACAATTTAGGAGGCAATATAAATTAAAGATCTGAAATTTTAAAACGTGTTTTTGAAGAAGTGTAACTGAGAAACTTACATATCTATAATACAAGTACATAATCTATAAATTAAACTTAGGCCATTAAATACAGATAATCAAGAAACTAAATGTAGATTTTGACTTGAACTCCAGAACGTTTAAAAAATGCTTTTTCCTTAAAAGAAAACTAGTTGAAAGGCCAATATTCCCTGTCCACCCACATACTCAGCTGCAAATCCACCAACACCCTCCAAAGCAATAAACAACTACCAGTGGACATTTGTATTTAAAAATATTTGTGTGACCGTGGGTGATGCATTCAGGAAGAGAGGTCTGAAAAAGGACAGTTCATCCACAAATCCTAATAAAAAGAAACCTCAAAAAAAAAGGATTTAGGGCCACCAGTCTAAGCAGGAACTAGAGAAATACAGTTAAATACATGAGTCAGAAACACTATTGAAAATGGTCAAATGGTTTGTGAGTAGAGCCAGAAGTAGCACTCGTGATGCAAAGTAGTGACAATTACCTTGTGAATGAATTGAAAAAAATTAAAAATTAAGAGTAAAGTAGTTGTAACACTCAGAACCAACAGCAGAAATGCTTTCTAACCAGGTATCAAAAAGGCTACATTGGGAACCACTGCATGTTGTAACGCTACAGGTGTTTTTTGATGCAGGTTTTGCTTTGTTTTACAGGGCCCTCCTTTACCATACTTACTTGAGCTCCCTGCTGAGCACAATATTAATTCTGCCTTTTAAAGGACGGTTCTTCTCAGGAATGGAGAACCACGTTTTTTTACCCATTATCAGTGCATTCTGTTTACCTGAGCAGGAGAGAATCGATTTGTTTAGAGACACGGATGGACTCCCCCTCCCTCCCAAGCCCCTCTTCAAGCAGCTGACAAAAGCACAGGCTCAGGCCCGGCAGGATGGAGCAAAATGTTTCCTTTTAATTGTATTTCAAACGTCTTTTTTCTTGATCACAGGTTATTTGTGCCAGGTAAGATGCAACTTGCGGACATCTAAAAACACTTACAACTGTCAATTGTGTTCTGTCCTTTTTTTTTGTACGTGTAAGGTTGCAAAGGGCTGAATCGGGTCTCTAAAACACAAGTCTTTCACTTAGGACTGTTTCAAAATGAGATTAGACATTCCTTGTGGATTATGGAATAGAACTTCAAATCAGACAATTGACTAAGTCACCTAATCAAAACAAGGGAATATATCAAACTGACCAGAAGTGAGTTTTTACCAAGCAAGTGAGCTTTAACAGCATAAAAAAAACCCTGCACAAACCATGAAAGAGTGACTGTGATGACAAACAACTGCAGCATGTTCTGCTCCACACTGTCAACATGGTTTGGATTTTCTGGTGCACGGGGATGGCTCAGCACTCGGAAAACTCAGCAAAATTCCTGTCACAAGGGTCAGAGGGGTGGGTCGAATGGCCAAGGCTGAGCTGCAGCAAACAAGTTAGATAAGCTAATGGAGACCGAAAAAAACCAAACCGCCTCTGCTAATTAAGCAGCTTGTGAAAACCTTCCCACTTTTAGCTTGGAGTCTCGTGCAAAGACTTGTTAGGTAAGCTTTCGATCAAGTTTTCTACTCTCCTGGGAAAGACGGACTTGGAAACTCTTTCGTCACAGATCACCTGCATCTCCTCAGAAATATGTGATTCATCATGGTTCCTCATCTAACCCGAATGATTACAAAGGGCCGAAATACTGGTGAGGCTGGTGAGGACGAGGGCCAAGGCGGGGAAGTTCGGGACGCCGTGCTTTGGGTGTCCGACGCCACACACCCGTTACCTTCCACGCGGGACGTGCTCGTCATCCTCTGGAAGTACTTGTACTCATTCCTGCCAGGGAAGCACCGGGCGCGTTACAACGTGTCTTAAGAACAAGCTCTCTAATTTCTAAATTTTTTCTGCAAGTTCTCTAAGCGCAACAAAAAAACCCCCACTCGTGATGCGAGTGTTGCCGGGGCCCCAGGGCTGGACGGCGCCTGGGCCAGTGCCACGACCGCGGCGGGACCTTTGGCCCCCAGCCGTGCTCGCATGAGCGATAAAACCTGCGCGCTACCCCGCGGCCACGGCCTGAGAGAGAACCCACCCCAACCCCCCCACAGCCGCAGCCCCGCCGCGCCGCCGCTTTCCCGCCTCACAGCGCATCCCCCTCACGCACTACAGCTCCCAGCGCG
>WEIT01015136.1:77419-97517 GCA_013389985.1 Dryoscopus gambensis | reverse complement strand
AGCAGCCTGGCAGGAAGGACACGGAGGTGCTGGAATCCAGTATGGGCCACAGGGGTGATCTGGGGGCTGCAGCATCTCTGTGGTGGGCAGAGGCTGCAGGAGCCGGGCCTGGCCAGGCTGGAGAAGGGAACGCTGAGAGGGGATCCCATCAATCCGTACAAACACCTCCGAGGGTGCCAGGGCACGGGGCCAGGCTCTGCTCCGTGGGGCCAGGGACAGGACGGGGAGCAGCGGCCATAAAATAAACCACAGCAAGTTCCAGCCCGGCAGGAGGGAGAACTTCTGTCCGTGGAGGGGCAGAGCCCCGGAGCAGCTGCCCGGGGAGGGCCTGGAGTGTCCCTGCCTGGGGCCATCCCAGCCCCAGCTGGACACGTTCCTGTGCCGCTGCTGCAGGGCACCCTGCCTGGGCAGGGCTGGGACTGGGGGAGCTCCAGAGGGCCCTTCCAGCCCTGATATCGTGGGGTTCTGTGATACAGGATGTGCCTGTTTTGGAGGAGCTGGAGCTTGGCATGGGTTCGGTGAGCTGGGCAAGGCCGGAGTGTTGGTCTGTGTCATTGAGGCTTCACTCCAGTGTTGGACCCCTGGCGCACGCTGTGCCTTGTATCTTTCCAAAATATGGAATATGTTGAGATTATCGTGAGTCAGGATGCTCTCTGAGGTTTGATCTTTGTGTGCTTTGAAGCCTGGTCAGCAGGAAGTGAGAGCTGATCAGTGGGACAGGCATGCAGTGAGCCGAGCTCCTGGCCCAGGTGCCGGAGCTCTGGTGACTCCAGCTCTGGGTGCTGTTAGGTGCGAGGCCAGGAGAGCCTGCAATGATCCAGATCCTCCCTGTGTCACCACTGGGAGAAAGTGGCTGTGTCTCAGCAGCTGGACTTCATTCTGAGGTTATATTTTCCAGTCTCCCTGTAGTTATTGTTTCCAGACCCTTCTGGCCCTGGAAGGGTGTTTTTGCTTTTTCTACCCGTGGCTCAAGTCAGCTATTTTGGTTTCCTTTGGTCCAAGTATATTTTGAAAGGTGTGATTACAGCTTTCTGCCCTTGTAGAAAAAACTTCCTAGTTAGTGTTAATTTGGTGTTATTTAACAATGGACTTGAAAACAGCTACTCACGTGGGCTGTGCTTACATGGGGGTTTTGGGCTTAGTTGGTGAGGCTGGAGCTCCTGCTTAGTTCTGAGGAAACTGAAAATCTGGTGACGCCATCTGAGGTTACCATGTGACACGTGGATGCAAGCTGCTGCAAGCACCTGTTGTGTGCTTCTGTGCAAAGTGTTGATGTTTCCTTGGAGTTACGAGTTAACTTCTTCATGTTTAGTCAAGCTTCTTGCAGTCGATCAGTGATGAAACAGCAAAATGGATGAATTTTCGGTTAGCACAGCGTTCCAAGTGCGTGTTTCAAAAGACACTGAAGGAGCAGCAGGACGCTCCAAGCCCCTCCAACCTGGCCTTGAACAGTTCTGGGGATGGGAGGTTGGAATACTTTGCATTAAGGCTTTGTGAGGTTGCTGGTTTCAGTATTCTCTTTTGGAGGACAGCAAACAGGAAAGGTAACTGAACTCATTCGTTTAATTTACATTTCAGGCTTCTGAATTTGGCATAAAAAGGAGCACATCTACTGAAAGCAATGAACCCTGTGAAAAGAAGATCAAGGCACGACAAATTACTCTGGAAGAGATCTGCAACCCGCTGAAGACTCAGGTTAAAAGTGAGTGGACTGTATGCAAACCTTCAAGCACTGACAGCCAGTAAATAAGCTTTTCACTGTCGAGTGTTAGAAAGTGTTTTGGCAGCAACTTCAAGGAGCGTCTCTTGGGTCTAAGAGTCATCTTTGAAGAGCCATGATGAGCACCTTTCTGTGGCTCAGAAGCTGGGCCTTTGAGCCTTGCTCCAGAATTGCTCTGCAAATCCCCTTCATCTGACTCAGCTTTACCAGGTTCCTAAGTCACTGAAGGCCAGAGGTCCCGGCAGAAATGCTGCCACTTTGCTTCCTGTGTTGGTTTGAGGGTCTTAGGCCTGTTCTGAAGCACGGCTGACGCTGGCAGCTCTGTGGAGCCTGGTCTGTGGCTGGTGGTGTGCCTGAAGGCTGCCTCGGAGCGAGCAGTTCTGATGCAGGGCTCTTGCTGTGGAACAGCAGCTGCTCCACGGCCTCGGGAATGCCCCAGTTCCATCTGGCTTTGAGCAGAGAGTTTAATAAGTTAATGCTGTTCTTTACTTTTCAATGAAAAGAATTAGCCTCTTTAAGTTTCAGGGTGGGAACTGTATTAAATTTGTTGGTGTGACGCTTTGAAGTGTCCCTGGGACATCCTCAGGAAGCGATATGGTCGGCTTAAAAGATGGACTGAAAGAAAGTCTGCTCGATTCCCAGTGTTCCTGGCTAACTTTGTGGCTGTGCAGTTGTCAGTCCAGGAAGTGATGATGCATCTTCCCACGTAGAAAGAAGCTGTCTTGGTTTAGAATTCAGGTGGCTGCCAGGGGGAACCAGAGCCTCTCTTGGAATAGAGAATGTAAACCCCCCACCTCCAAATTGCTATAATTTTGAAATTATGGGGCTTTCAGGCAAAGCTGTAGGGATAGGAATACCAGTTCTTTACTAAGAATATTACAAACTACAAAGGCAGTGGTACAGAGGAAAGAACAACAACAAACAAATAATCCCAGAAACTCTGACAGAGTCAGAACACGACCTGACACCCTGTTGGTCAGGGTGTGGGGAGCAGCCCAAAATAATCCTCCTGGAGTGGCAGATGTGGCTCCGTTGGAGCAGAGGTGATCCTGTAGAAGGGTCTGGTGGTGACAGGATGGGTCCAGTCTTCCTCGGGGAATCCAGTGGAAAAACCAGCTGCTCTGGTGTTCTGAGCTGCAGGTTTTATGCAGGCAGAGAGGCTTCGGCTCCTCCCACTGAGTGCAGCCTTCCCCAATGGGGTGATGTGACGTTATGGGTCACAAGGAGAGCCTTAAATGGCTCATTCCCAGGTGAGATCCCCTTGGAGGAGGATGGGTGGAGGACGAGATAAGGAAGCACTGCCCCATCTGGTTTTAACGAGTGACCCATTAACAGAAGGCACCCGCCCTTCTTCCCCTGGAGTTACAAGGGATAAAAAATATTTTCCAACCGGTTCAACAGATGAAATTAGAATATTTTTGGTTACATATTGCAACCCAAGACAGAAGCCCACAAGTGAGGAATACTGGTTTTCCAGGGAAGGTAACTGAGCTGTTTACGTGCATGATTCTGTCGGGCTGGCAGAAATACTGCGGTGGGAGAGGAGGGGGAATGTGGGAAGGAGAGACATGGAGCAAAATGGTTGCGTTCTGTGCGGACTGATGTTCTTCTAGTAGACATTCTCTTTTAGAAAATAAGTCGCTAATATGTTTTTTGTTGTGTATTTTCCCCGAAGAAACACCTCAGAAGCGTGAAAAGTCCCGTATCTGTTTGCAAACTCTGGACAGGCTGAGAGAGTTCTGCAGCGATTCCAACCAGCAGTGTGCCAGGGTCCGGGACGATGGCTTTCAGGAGAGGGAATCTCTGAGTTGGGAAAAATGTCCCGGTACTACTGGGAGAAGCTCAGAGTCGAAAAATCCTCTTCCACCTTGGGACACTGGCCCGAAGGTCGCGCAGAAGGTACGCAGAGCTTTGGTCCTGTGGTGTGTGTGGATTGCTTGTTGCGGGTTAAAACAGCAAGCTTTGGCACGAGGTTCCTTTTGTGAACCTTTTGCGAGCAGCAGAACCCCACGGAGCTGTGTTTGTGCTCGAGTGTTTGCCCTTGCAGGATGGCTGTTGTGGCTCTTCGGTGATACCACTGAACAGTAGTGTCACGAAACAGCCCTGGTGGTGTGACTTTTGGCCGTGGGGGAAGCTGTAATGCCCTACCAACACACGTTCAGAGTGGCACTCTGCTCAGCTTGCTCGCGGTTCTGCTGGTTTTGATGTGGGCTCTCAAATTTCCAACTTTCTTCGCAAAAATACTGTTTAGGATATTATCACTGAGATGTGGCTTAACCCAGCTGCTGGTAAATCTAGCTAGTAAAGGTGTCACTGCTTTTTCGCCTGGGGAAGATAGGGGTGGCTCACATGAAAAATTATCATCATGTGATGTGTATGGTGCAAGTCAAGAGGCTTGAGTGGAGTAATAGTGTTTTTCTTCAATTATGGGCCTAGTTTACATTGGTTAACTGGTGGTTTTGGGGGTCAGCCTGGTCAGTTTGAGGTATCCAGGTCCTAGAACTCATCTCATGGCTTGCTGTGGCAGCTGCTGTCTCATGGAGTCCTACATCTGGCTTTCTGAGGGAAGGAGCTTGCAGGAAAAGCTGTACAGCTGATTTTAACCTTCCCTGCCTGAAGGCTGCGACCTTCCACTGGGGCTGTCTGCTCTGTGCCAATGTGGGATCCAAGTGCTGAAGTGAGCAGCTTGTGGCAGGAGAATTCTGTTGTGGTAAGAGATTGAGGTTATGAAGGTGGGGTCGGTCAGAGAACACAGGACACTGATTCCAGGGCTGGCCTGCCCTCCTTGGAACGGCTCCTTTCAGGTGTTTGTGTCCTGCTTTTTACTTAGTGGCCTTCCTCCGGCTGCTGACTTAGAACCATCTCAACAAGTCAGCTTTTGTGCCTGTTTTCACTCCTTTTCCCTTCTTGCAAGCCCTTATTACGCGTGGTTTGTCACGACAGTCTCCTGTAAAGTGAGACCAGGTCATCTTGTTTGGCTGGCTCAGGCCTTGGAAGGAAGACTGACGAGTCCTTGGGCTGAGGATTTTGCAGCAGAGACATTTGAGCTCCTGAGGCCACCCAGGTTCTGGGCGTAGTGCAGTGATGGCTTAGGTTTTAACTTTTATACTTTTCAAATCCTGCATTGCCCAGTGTGTAACTCTGGAGTCTCTTGTAGCTCGTGAGCTGCTCTCCTAGGCCAGACTGACACAACAAAGCTTCTCTGAGCTTGCTAGTCCAGGACATCCAGACAGTCGAGGCCCAAAGGTGTAAGCTGGGGCCTCTAGAGAGGTGGGGAAATGGAAGAAAGCTAAAGTTTTAATGGGTGAGTTTATACTGATATGCAAATGGACCAAACCTATAGCAGTGTGAAGAACTCATGCCCTGCCGTCCATCCTGGGGTCCATTTTGGAAGCAGCCTCTGGCTCCCCAGGGTGCACCTTTGAAGGCCTTTCCAATAAATCCCTGCCTTTATTCCCTCACTCCTGTCTAGTCTCTGTTTGCAGGTAGGTGGAGAAGGCATCAGCAGCTTTATTTGTGCTGGGCTGTGTTCTCTTCCCTGATGGTGTGCAGTAGTGGGGATTTTGCAGTTACAGCTAAGTGGTGTTTTTCCCCAGTTGGTCTCTGGCTGCACTCTTTGTACGTTCCCGTGACCCAAAGTGTATGATTTAAGCTATCTGTGTGTCTTTTCTGAATTGCCATTGCTGCTAAACAGTCTGCCCACTTTGTTTCTTGTAATCTGAATGGGGTGCTTGGTAGAAATGGAAATTTAATGTATTTATTTGCAAGTAGAGAATTTACAGCACAACCTGATCAATTAAGTTTTGCATGTGCTTTACAAATTTCTGGAGGGTGTTGTCTTTGTGTTTCTGTTTTGTTTTGTTTTTTTTTTTTTTTTTAACCAATATTATCTGTGCTGGCTGTTGTGATATAAGCGAGGAGGAGTTTTGCTGTAAGTGAAATACTTTCCAGCATTTTTCTCTGCACTTCTGAACCCATCACTGTGCTGACAATGCAGAACGACACACAGTTGTAGAGCTGAAGTAGCTTGGCAAGAATAGGCTACATAATGTCATTGTAAATGATAGACTGCAGGCAGAGCGGGCTCAAAGCCCTTCACATACCAGGTTTTAGAAACTGTCGTGTAGATTTTCTGTGTTCAAGTTATTCTGGGAGGTTTGCTGAACTTAGGGAGGAAGTGCAGGCTGGAGAAGGAGTACAGTTTTGGTGCCTGAGACGGGGTACTGAGACTCAAATTGGTTTATTTCTTGATTTACTGCGGGTTTTTGGAACGTCGTAAATCTCCCCGTGCTGGAGTTTCTCACCTGTAAACTGGAGCAGTAATTCCTCTGTATTTCAACAAATGCCCAGTTTAGACTGGCCAGTCTTTGCAGCCTGCATTGCCTTGGTCTGTGCTTTGAGAGCTTATGATAGGACAGGGTTCTGATTTCACCTGAGCTGGCTGGGGACTAACTGACTTTGACTTTCATGACTTTGTAATTCCAAGTATCCTGTATTCTGTATATCCTGCTTCAGTCGTTGTGCTGCAGCTTTGGGGGCTCTTCAGTGCAAGAACAGTCTTTAGCTCTGTGGTCAGTGTAAGCCAAGTCGATTTGTTTGATGATTCCTAATTGTACTTTTCCATCTTTTATTTACAGGAGGAGTTACAATGTAATCTCAGTCAGTTTTCCGCATCCCTTAAGTCCTATGAAAATTCTCAGAATTCTTCAGATACGAATCTTAATAAAAGAACCAAAAGCATTTACACTCCACTAGAGCTCCAGTTCATAGAAATGAAGAAAAAGTACAAAGATGCCGTTTTGTGTGTGGAATGTGGGTACAAGTACCGGTTCTTTGGAGAAGATGCAGAGGTAATTTTTCCCAAGGTTGTGCAAAGCTACTTGCGTTGTGCTGGTGTCCTCCTAGGGCTGTGGCCACTTCCAGAAGGGAGACTTCTTCAGGGGCATAAGTTTTGTGAGGTATTTTGTTTTGTTTTGTTGCTTGGAACCAAGATGAAAAATCTCTTCTGTGCTGAAATTGAGGACTATCCATTAGGCACACTTTTTTTTTTTTTTCCCCCCAAAATGGCATTTATTATTTTGTAATCACATGGTAGTGCTTGCTATCTTATATGTAGAGAATTTAAGGTGGGTTCCCAGAATATCTCAGAGTTGAAGTTGAAAAACTTTCAGAGGTGGATTATACAGCACGGCTCGGAGCTCTACTGTAATATATAGATAATATGTAACTCAAATGTACGGCATTAGGAATCTGTCAGATTGAAAGGCAGTGGAGCAAGTGGTGGTGTTAAAAAAGATGAATAGATCAGGTATGGCCTGGGTGCAGAGAGCATCTGGGATGCATGTCCAGACGTGGCACCTACACATGGCAGATCTGCAGGAACTGGAAAGAACTGTGTAACGACCAAAATTTTAAAGTGATGGTTCGTAAATGTTTCGTAATGCTTTTTCTTATGATCTGTCCCAAAGTGGTTGCTACCAACCTTTGTTTGGTGCTATTTCCACGCTTGAGACCAGTGAGGAACGTTGCTTGGTTACTGGGAATTCATTCTGCCCGTCATATTTTTGCTGTGTAATTTGTCTCCTCATTTGCTGGTGTACTTACAGCCCAGAAATAGAAATATGCTGTTCAGACAGGCAGGTCGGTGTTTGCCTGCAGGCCCTGCCTAACACACGTTCTCTGGTCAGTGAACACCTGCCTTTTTTGCTGGGGGGGGGCAGAAAGACTAATACAGATCACACATGGTAATGTCACATTTTAGTGAGCGTTGCTACTCTTTTTCATTAAGCATTTAGTTCCCACTTGCTGTTCAATATTGATTTTTCAGTATTTCAGTTGATTGGCCGGGTTAATCCCATCTTTATGACCACAACCTGAATACTTCCATTCCGGCTGCGTTTTTAGCAGCGAGAAAAACCACTTGACCTTTTGCCGAGCTGTGTTTCAGACCCCGTGTGTGCAGTGTGGGTGGTTTACCTCACAGTGGTAAAGATCAAGGTGCAACCTTAAAACCTGACACCTGCAGCCTGTGATAGTGAATCCCCTGTTTATGGCAGTGCTGGGACAGGAGGGTGGAGGGGCCCCTCCAGCCTTTCTCCTGGAATGTTCTCCCTTTGTCACTGAGCTTTTAATTGAAGCTGTGCATCACTGTTGTCATAGAGATAAGCTCCTTACCTCCTCAAATTACTTTTGTGACCCCGTTGGCTGACTCTTGTTGCACCTTGCAGATTGCAGCCAGAGAACTGAACATTTACTGTCACCTGGACCACAACTTCATGACTGCCAGCATTCCCAGCCACCGGCTCTTCGTCCACGTGCGCCGCCTCGTCGCCAAGGGACACAAGGTTACCCCTGACTTCTGTCAGACTGAGTACAGAATAGCTCGCAGAGAACTTGCACTGCTTGTACCAGAGCCCGATTCCAGCTGAGAAGTGGGCAGCTCATTGTCACTGGTTCCTGCAGTAGAAATGGCCAACTTCCCCTTTTGTTTCAATTTCTCTGTGCTGGGGGTGTCACGAACCTCTGGCAGATTCAGAGAAGTATCTTCATTTTTTTGGGAACAGTTCCAAAACAAGTAGTTTTCTCAGTGTTTCTGTATCAACTTTTTGCATTTTAAAAGGAGAAATGTACATACAGTCTGTTTTATTATTCCTCACATGCTTGTTTTTCTTATCCCAGCCCATGGTATTTTCTCTGTTCCTTCCTGGTCTGGATCCCTGTAATTCTGTGGCTTTCTGGTGATAACCTCTTTTTCTGCTTCCTTTTCTAAGAAAAGGACTTGTTGATTCTAAATTGGATGCAGCAACCATTCTCTAATAAGCAGTGAGCCCCAGCTAAATTGTTTCGAAATTGACGAGAAGCACAGGTACAGAAGTTGAGAGGGCAGTTATGAGTGGAAAAGGGTCAGGAAAAGCAGTGCCTTGTAATGTCATTAGTAGGATTGGTGTGAGAGCCCTTTCTGCTGATGATGTATTCCATCTTGAATTATGCATTTGTGGTCTGCACATCTTAAAAGATTACCATATGTATAGAATAATAAAAATAATAATTTGTTACCGGAGATGTAACTGGTTTTCTTTTTTGTCTGCCCGTAGGTTGGAGTGATAAAACAAATGGAAACTGCAGCACTGAAAGCTGCTGGAGAAAATAAAAGCTCTCTCTTCAGCCGTAAGCTGACTGCCCTCTACACTAAGTCTACACTTATTGGAGAAGATATCCTTTTCAAATAAACTTGGTTTCAGACTAACCTTTGGGAGGCCTTGGTATTGTCACCGGGATGGAACATGAGCAACTAGTGGTTGAGATAAGAGTGGCAGCAGGAAATAAAGCTGGTTTATGTGGTTTTATGTGGTGGTGAGACATCTTGCAGGCTTTACAAACAGTTTAACCTCCCCGGGTTTGTTGTGTTTACTGTAGTTGCTTTCTGAAGTCACAGAGCGGGCTCGCCAAATCTGCGGCGTCCTGCAGGTCTTGCCTGGGAAATAGAAAAGTGAGCTAGAAACAGCTTTGAACCAGTGAATTTAATTTCTTTTCTTCCATTTTTTGTTTTCCTCTATCCTGTCTTACCTACCTCGTATTTTTAAATTTAGTTTCTCAAGCTAATTTACTAGATACCAGGAGCTAAAAAGACTGTTAGATTAATGTCTGAGAGTGCAAGGCTTGGATGTAGAAAGATGATCCACGCGAATCTCTGTGCTATTTTTTTTGAACACTTGTTACATGTGAACCCTTTGTTGAAGCTGGATGATTCCGTGGATGTTGAAGGGGTAGCAGCAGATGTCCCTGATAACTACCTCCTCTGTATCTGTGAGAACGGAGACAGCCTCAAAGACAGGAAGAAAGGTGACATTGTTGCAGGCATTATGGTGAGTTAGTTTCTCAGGGAGTCAGTATTTATGTTTTGTTGTGTGTTTTGGTGGGGGTTTTTTGGGGAGGTGGGTGGCTCCCCTTTTAAATTCATGACTGTTCTGTCTTTCGCATTTTATTTTGTGGGGGAGTAGGAATTGATTTTTTTTATTTTTTTAAAATTGCAAAAAAGAGGCACTTTGGGTAAGATATCTGTGTGTGAACTGTGATGGCTTTATATTTGAAAACTGCAGAAAGGGTATGGAGTTGATAACTGAATATTTATCAAACTGGTTTTGCTGCTGTTTCACTTGAAAACATATTAGTATTTTAACCAAATATATTTGGGAAATCGTTAGTTCAGACGCTTTACAAACTTCAATGTTTAAACATTTTTAGGGTCAATATTTTAAAGGTTGTAAGCACTTTTTTACTCTACAAAATACCATTCTTTAGAGGAAGAGACTTAGGGTTTTTTACCCTTTGCACTTCAGATTTGTATTTTATGGTGAAGATTAAACCCAGTCCTGTTTAACCAGCAAAACAGAGTGATAACTGAAGCCCAGTCAGCTGGTAATGAATTAATTAAAAAGTATGTTGATTGTGCCTCTGTTTGAATGTCACACTGCAGCTGTGAGAGAACAACAAAAGCCAAGTGTTCAAATTTCAGTTTGAATTACAGGTGCGTTTCATAGACTTCTAGTTAATAGATTTGTCTGGTATTAAAAATCTAACAGTGATGGACTGGTAACAAGAGCACATTTACATTGGTGAGGTATCGTTGCCACTTACCAAGAGACAGTTGTGTTAATGTTTGGAAGTTCATGCTGTATCATGAGTTTGACAAGAAAAACCACAACCAGGTTTTTGGCTCTGCCGCTTCCACTGTGCTGTGGGGGTGCTGTATAATTTTGTGCTGTAGGCCGTGGATTTTCCTTCTGGTTTAACAGTTTTAGCCACTGAGGCAGCCCCTGAAAATGTAAATATCCAGTGGATATGTATGTGTTTTTGTTTGGCAGGCCATCCAGCCCACTACAGGAGAAGTAATTTTTGACAGTTTTCGGGACTGCGCCTCTCGCTCGGAGCTGGAGAGCCGGGTTCTGCGCCTGCAGCCAGTTGAAATAATTCTTCCATCCAGGCTGTCAGATCAATCTGAAAAGCTCATCCACAGCATAACCTCCATGAGGTGAGTCCATGGAGGGTTTTGTTGTTTGGGGTTCTCTTTCCCACAGCCGTTGGTGGAGCTGAGATCCAGGGGCAGGTGTGGATGTGTGGTTCTGCCGTGGCCTTTTTCAGAGTGACTGCAGTTTGCTCCTGGGTTGAGAACTTCCCAAACCCCACCGAGCTCTGGGCACTTGCTCCTAAGTTGTGTTTAGACTGAGGTTCATGGCTTCTGTCTCTGGCCTGGGAAAGATTTGTGCACTTGAACATTGTCATAGTCATAGTCCTGCCACCACACTCCTGATCACAGGATCTGTTGGAATAATTCAGAAGCTCATGCACTTCCTTTCAGCTCTGAAAGAGGTGTTAGGTGGTTTGTCATAGTTTTGAGGTTTCTAAAAGACATGAAACTTCTTTTCCTATTGATGCAGGCAGGTGCAGAAAGCCTTTGCAACTGGTATTTCATCCTTTTCGTTCTATTACACCATCTTGGGTGCAGACTTGGAAGTTTTGTGACTGATCATCTCTTTGCTTCGAGTTCTCTTGGTGTACTTCAAGAGGAAGTTTGTTGCCTGTTTTCTGTATCAGTTTTGCTATGTAATAAAGCCAGAACAGGATGTAATTTTTAGGGCGATGGGGGAAGGATGAAGCAGTCTTCTGAACAGAGGGGGTGAAATCTTGCAGATGCAATTTCTTGGAGAAAATTCCAGTTTTTCACTTTTTTTCTTTTTGATGATGCAGTTCTGGGCTACAGAGAACTAGTTCAGAACTCGACATTTCAATTTTTGAATGAAGTAGTCATTCTGGTGCGAATTTGGGAGAGCGGTTGTGATTTTGTTTTCCTTTTTTCTTTGTGTTTTTCTGGTTGTGCACAGCTGAGAATGTTAATGAGTGACTTCTTGTTTTTATGAAGACAAAAAATGCTACCCATTAGCTGATTTTGTGAACAGGGATTCGTTTGTAGTTTTTTCACATTTCTGGTCATTTGCTAGGCAGCTTTCCAGCCTAAATGCCCTTAATTACGTGAGAGTGACAAAAATAGAACACATTATTGCCATACACCTCAGCAGCCTTATTTTAAAAACAGCTCTTCATGGATTTTTTTTCTCGTACCAGAGATTAAACCACTAGAGGGCCCTGAAGTATTTCATAGTAATTTAAGTGATTTCAATATGCTGCTTTCTTGCGCTTTTAATTAGGCTTTGTTTTTGTACAGTTCCTTTTGTACAGCAGCAATTTCATTTTAGTGCGTACTGAGATGTCTCTAGTATCCAGGTTTGGTTTTTGGCTCAGTACCTGGTGATTTCATCCTTTACCAGCTCTTGTCTAAAACCTCTCGTGGAAAATCTTCCATGAGCTGGGAAAAGTTTAATTTCCTTAATTTTTTGAAGACCTTTCTAACTAAAACCATGGGAACTAGATCTTGCGGTTCAAGAAGCCTCTTCATCTCTCTGTTGTTAGGGATGCAGCATAAAAACACTGAAATGATAAAAACAGGGTGAAGATGGGAGAGAAAAACAGTCCTAGGAGACTAGAACTTGGAGAGGCTGAGGAGAAGAAAAGAGGAAAGAGAAGAGAATTGAGGAGAAGAGGTGTTTCTACTCCCCCTGTGTGGCGTGAGAATTGCACCAGGGGTGATTTGGTGTTGGATGTTGCATATTAGAACTTGTCACTGAGTGACCAAGGTGATGTGGCCGGCACAAAGACTGTGCTTGTGGTTGCTAAAAGAATAAAATTAAATGTTGAGCCGTGGTAAAGCACTGCAGCTTTGTGAGAGCAGCCCTAAGCTGGTTCAGTGCCCTCTCAACACTGACAAGAGTTGAAAGTCTCTGTGCTTACCTTCAGTTTCTGTGAGGTTTTTTTTTTAGTCTTTACTATTCTAGGGCGGATTTAATGACTAGAAAATGCTATTCAGGGACACTGAGCTGGAGGCCAGTGAAGAGCCTTCCCTCAAAAGCAAAGCTTATACTAAAAGTAGGTTACAAAAATGGGTTCAGGACAAACTGTTCTGGCGGGTACTGTCCTGTTCCCAAACTGTTGGTAACATCTGTTTGCAAGTGCTGACCTGCCTGGAGCAAAATCTTTTCATGGTTCTTGTTTCATTCTTCCTAGAAAACAAAGAAAAAGTCTTGCCTTCAGAAAATACGTACACTTTGTCAGAAGAACACAGTGTTTTTTACTCCAAGTTCTTTCTAGTCAAGGGTCAGCACCCACCCTCCTTAACATGTTGGCTGCTTTAAAGCGTGGCCTGTGCTGGTCTTCTGACATTGTCTTTGAGGCTCCTTTGGGATATTTTTGTTCTTCTCGTGTGCCCCTTTCTTGTTTCAATGAAAATTAGGAGCATCTGAGGAGGCTCTGTTGTTCTTCTCTTTTTTCATTGGCCCTTTTCCTGCCACGTTTCGTTCTGTTGCATTCTGATCACAAGTAACTCTGAACCCAAAGCGTTTCACCCAGCTCTGCACTGTTTTGCTTAGGCTGCAGGCAGCCTGCAGCTTGCTGCCCCGTGACAACTCTAAGGTTGTGAACATGGGATTCAGGTTTCTGCTCTCTCCTGAGTACTGCAGTAGTCTCTGGCTTAGAGTTTTTCCCCTGGAATTCCCTTCTCTTTCCAACCCGTTGAGAACTAAACGCATCCTCCCTCTCCAGGCATGATGGAATCCCTCAGGCAGCCGAACCTCCATCATTATGTTCAACTCAAGCCTTTTTAATTTGTGTTTCAGGACCTCTGCAAATATAATTGCAAGCTCCTTCTGGTAAGTGCAGTGCTGATAGCCCTCTGGTTTAGCAGTTGACTCTGCTTTAAACTGTGTCACTCGAGGTCTCCCCAGTGTGTTCCTCTCTAGTTTCTGCCATGGTCTCTTGGAGTGAGCTGTAGTGGGTTTATTACTTTTGGTCAGTGGTGCTGTTCAGGGCTAATCGCTCTCATGGATACAGTTACGGATTTATGCCATCAGTCAAGTAGACACTCAGCTGGGGTGAACTCAGACTTGTAAATGTGCACAAAATGCTTTTAATTTTGTGGGTCCTTATATGTGACTGCTGGCTGCTCAGATCAGAGGATGCATTCATGTAATTAATGTTGAGGAATTTTTTTTTTCCCATGAGGGGCATGTGCATTTATTTACATAGCTCAGCTCCTGAGATCTGTAGGTGGGCAGGGATAGGAGGGGTTGTAGTGGCAAAAACAAGACCCCAGAGGGTTGCAGGGAGAGTAAACAGCATTGCACATTAAGTGGTGGAGCAGAGGAGTGAAGAGTATCTAAAGGGCCGGTGATCATAAAAAAACAGTGGTTTGTACAGCTTGTAATATTCCCCTGGGTTTTTAAGTGGAAGGCAAGCTGTGACAAACATCTTGGGAACGCTTTGTGTCAGTGGAAGCTACGAGCAGTTCAATCTGCAGCCAGGAAGAAAAAGGCAACAAAAGTACAAAACCAGCACGTGAGGTGTTTTCTGTAAACACAAACCCCAGAGGCGTCAGTGAACAGATGGTTACTGACCAGAGAGGTGTTTTGCCCTGCTGAGAATCCAGCTCGTGGTCTGTGCAGCCAGCTGCTCGAGCTGGTCATGTCGGAGCTCTCTCCTTTTGAGTGGGCAGGGGAAAAACCTCCGTGACAGCATTGCCACCTCATGCAATAACCTGGAAGAGTTGTTGGATGGGGTTTTCTTGCAGTTTAATCCAGTTTTCTTGCAGTTCACGACCGTCTCAGTCAGGAAACGTTGCTGTTCTCAGTACTGGCATTCATAGTCTCCTGTGGCATTGCAGGGGAGGGAAGCGTGGGGCTTGACTCTATTTTGACAGGTTGCTAATGTGTAAAGTGTATTTGTTTGCCACACCTGCCTGACTGGATGGTAAATCAGAGAAAAAGCGTTAGCCTTGCTTTTTACAGCAACAGTTGGCCTTTGCAGGCCTTGCCTTGCCCAGCCCTTGCGTTTCTGTAAATTTCCCCAGGCCTAAGCTCTGATGAGCTCCTCCAGACTCACACCTCGTTCAGGGGTGCATTATTGCTCCTGTGACTGCAGACAGCATGGAAAACGTGCTGTGTTCAGCAGCTGTATTTGTGGCATTATTGCACTGATTAGTGGTATTCATGGGTTTGGATTGCCTTTCCCCGCCCCACCATTTGAGACAGAAATTATTAAATGAAGAACAATTAAATCTTGAGCTTGATGCTTGTCTAGTTTCTGGATGCCAAGAAGTTTGCTTCTTATGTGGGAAAAAGCCCCCTACCTTATCAACAGAAGCAGGAAAAGTAAAACTTTAAAGCCTTTGTTTGCGTGTTTTGGCAAGTGTTTGATTTATTATTACAGGACAGATCAGAAGCTGTAGGAGGTGACATGTAAGTTATGGTACTTTTCTTGTCCTCTCTGGTTGTGGTGTTGCTTGTTTTTTTCTCTCAGTATATATTCATATGCTGTAATTTTTCACATTTTAAAATGGAGAACGACTCTTAAGCTCTTAAAACTGGCATGCAAGTTTAAGTCTTTTTTAACAGTCTATGAATGTCGGCATATTTGTTAAAGTTCTAGTATTTTGTTTTAGTAAGGACTTCTTTTTCATAATTTATTCATGTTCGTAGCTGACTAGGGACATAACTCTTTCCCCGTGAAACAGTGGCATTGGGGATGCCTTGGATGTGTTAACTTCTCAGAGATTACTTCTTCCCCCATCTCCTGCCGTGAGAGAAAGGCCATGAATTTAGTTACTTTTCATAAACCCGGAGTATATTAGTTTTCTTAATTTTGAAGAGAATGAAACTGAAGTGGGTTTTTATGTGCCATCAATCCTTCTGAACTGCAGAAGGGAGCAAGATTTATCTTCTGGGCCGTCTTTAGCAGTTTAATTTTGTGCTTGACTGACAGTGTTTGTCTCTTTTAACAGAAGTTCTTTCCTGGGTATGGCAGAGGCAAGGGGCTTTTGGTAAATTAGAGTTGCGAGGAGCATTCTTTAGGCGTGGACTCCTCCTCTGGGAATTTGGAATGATACAAATGATTGTTAGATGTTCATAAGTCACGTGAATATTTTCTGGGTCCCTCATAGAGAATTTGAAATCACTGCTGTAGTAATTAACACTATTACTTAGCAGCACAGTATTTTTTGACGCAGAAAGGTTTTGTGTGTGACACTTGCATTCAGTATGTGTGAAAGACTTTCTACAGAGGGAGGTGCATGTACTTTAAAAACATTTTCTAGCGCATATATTTGAGTCTATTCCTGTTTTTTGTTGTACCTGTCTGGCTGGCTTCTGTCGGGTGGAAGGTGACTGTTCCCCCCTCCATCCCTCCTGCCTGTTGTTTCACAACTCTGCTCCTGCTTCCTGGGGTCTTTGCCACCTCTTCCCGTCTCTGCCCTTCTGTTCACGTGCCTTGGGTGTCCTTGTCCCCATTTCCAGCAAGATTCCGGGCATTCCTCTCAGCTTGGCGCTGTCCTGCCCCCGCAGCCCCCTCTGCAGAGTTGTGGCTGGCTGAGGGGACCTTCAGGTGGAGAGAGAAGCAGCAGGTACGACCCTGGGGAGGGCACAAGTCACACGCCTCCAGCCTGCTTCATCTTTGACGTGCCCTGGGTAGCGCAGGGGTCTGGAGAGGGAGGACGACTTTCCTGGGCAACCACGTGCCATCTCACTGCATGTCTTCTCTTGCTTTGTGGCTTTGCGTTTTCCTTTTTACCACACGGGTCTTGTCAGGGCTTGAGGAAGAACGAGGAGAGCACTGTGAAGAGCAAGGGGGTGTTCAAGTGATAGAAGAGTTTGGGTTGGAAGGGACTTTTATAGGTCATCTAGAAGAACCCTCCTGCTTCAGGTAGACCGGGTGGGTTTGGGGTCCCAGCTCAGAGGGGGTTTGGGGTCCCAGCTCAGAGGGGTTTGGGGTCCCAGCTCAGGGGGGAATTTGGGGTCCCAGCTCAGGGGGGTTTGGGGTCCCAGCTCTCCCCCACAGCACCCCCAGGGCTTCTCCCAGGACTGCTCCATCTGCTCATCCCCAGCCTGGATCCAGCCCAGCACGGCCCTGACCCGGGGCCAGCACCAGCCCCTTTCCTGGTAAAACCTCATGAGATCCCCATGGGCCACTCCTGGGGATGTCCAGGTCCTTCTGGATGCCATCCTGTCCCTCAGGGGTGTCACTGCACCCTCAGCCTGGTGTCACCTGCATGCTGCTGGGGGTGCCCTGGATGCCTCTGTCTGTGTCACTGATGCGGAAATTAAATCACACTGGTGCCAGCACAGAGCCCTGAGGGACACCACTGGTCACTGATGTCCACTGGGACTCAGCCTTTGACCACTGCCCTCTGGATATGCCAAACTAACTGATTCCTCATTCCGGTACAGTCCATCCATCAGATCCATTCCCAGGGCAGTGCTATTTGCTATACAAAAAGAAAAGGAAAAAAAAAAAAAAAGAAGAGGAAAAAGGATTCATTTGAGAGAAAGTGAGCTAGGAAGAGGGGGAAAAATATCCTTTAGTTTAAGGGAAACAGTTGTGTAGCTGTCAAAAATCCTTACTTGTACTAATTGATTTGTTAAACTGTTTTAATTGTCTGAAAAGATAGCACATGCGTTTGCATCTTGAAGTGGAGAAGTTAGGCCTTACCGTAAAGCATTCTGTGCACGCTGCCAATACAGTGCACTTGTTACTCCTCACAGCTTCGAGGAAAAATCCCCAACTCGGTTTGTCTCTGAAATTTAATGCTAGGATTGGTGCTTTGGGTTAATCTAGGTGAAAACAGACCTGTGTGGCAAGGCGGTCTGGGTGTGACAAATTACACGTGGGCCCGGCTTTTGGACCCAGCCAGAGCCAGGCCTCAGACTGACCTGGCACCAGAATCTGAATGCTAACTTGGCTGCCTAAGTAAAGAAGCGCTTTCATAACTATCATCATCAAATGCACTCATAACTAACTTCAATTAAATTGTATTTTGGAATGCGTTTTTTGGAATCTGCTGTTCAGTACTCAAAATCATGGTGTCATTCTGTGAGCCGTGGCAGAGGGGAAACTACCCACTCTACCAATTAATCATCCTGTGCTGTATAATTAGCGTGCTATCAAATGTTATTAATTGAAAGTAACACGTTTGGTCCTTAATGTACTGAGGAAAGGAGTCCCAGAGTGGAGTTTCAGCAGCAGCCTTGCAGTGCTGCTGGTGGGTTGAGGAGTTGTCTCTGTGTTCCCACAGCCCCTTTTTATATGATCATTGCAAAAGTTTTTGTGGCATCGTAGAGAACTGCAACTGGCAAAACAGAAAACAGACACCCACAAACAGCAAGAAACCTCTTTCTTTTAACATAATCCTTCTGTTTGGTTTGTTTCTGTTTTTTTTTTAAAGAACGAGAACTTGTCCTGAGTGTGGCTGATTTGAGAGTGGTGCATTTGGAGCTGGCTGCTGGGAGAGGACTCAGCAGGGAGCTGAAGTCCCTCTGCTGCAGCCCCTGCACAGGAAGCATTTCAGAAATATTAAGGAATTGATGTGTGTTAATAGGGATGTCTTTTCAGATACTTCTGGCTCACCATGAGCAGAATCTGGACCAGTACCCTTCATTTTAAGCTGGGTGAAGACAATTCTTGTGATTTTGTTGGGAACATTCTTTACAGACAAATTATGCCAACAACTTCATGAACTTTAAATCATGGGTACTGAACAAAAAGAAGGCCGTGTGTCTTGAGAGCAAAAATCCTTTATCTGATGAAAAACCTGAGTTTCATTTAGTAGCTTTATCCCTCTACTCCCTCTAATATTGTAACCATTTAATTGGTTGGTAATAATAGAACATTATTGCTCAGTTTCCTTAGGTCTTGAGTCACAAAATCTAGTAAGTGGAGAATGAAGATACTACTTTCTTCTTCAATTTTTGACTTATTTAAAAAAACCCAGGCAGAACAAACACAAAACTCTGGCACCTCTCTTTTCAGCTCACTTCTGCAGAGATGATGTGCAGCCTTATGGTACTTAAAATTCTATTTTGAGCTGAACCATTGCCAGCCCCCAAAGTGTAAACATGACATAAATTGAATTTCAATTTAGACTTATTTTTTCTTTTTTTTTTTCCCTTAAAAGCATACCATTTGGCCCATGCTGCCTTCACCTTCTTCCTTCGAATGTTTTTTTTTTTTCCATTTGTAAAATAATTTAAGAAGCTTTTGGCAGTTGGCTCCTTAATGGTAAATCCCTGGAAAGAAAGAATACATAGTGCACAGCATCTGTTAAGTTACGTGCTAAATTAACCCGTGAGAAGAGGAACTGCCTTGCCTCTTCACTTGTGTTAGCTTTTCACAGAACAGGAAATCAAGGCAAGTGGCAGTTTCTGGTGAAAACATCCCGCTCTTGAATTACAGGGATGTGGAATAAGAAGAAAATATTTTATGTAGAGGGTGTAATTGTTAACACACTATTTGTATTTAATCTCTTAGGGAAGAGACTGTGTTTAAACATCTTTGTACATCTCACAGGAAAGCCTGAAATGATCTGTTGAAAAATTAACGAGTTCAATTCATCACATTTAATGGACTCTTAAATCTGTATCATCTTATCAGAGGAGACATTAATTACAAGTGTAATTGACCAGCCAGATGTATCCCATTTTCTGTCCAGCAGCCTCTATTAAAACCATTACAAAACACACAAAGCTCTTTATCTGAGGGAGATGAGAAGTTCCCCATGCCAAGCTCTGCTTAAGCAGTGAGATTTCAGTGGTGTTTTCTGAGTTCAGGCGTGTTGGAGAGCAGATCTGCCTGCTCGGGGAGAGTGCATTTTGTACATTGTTTTTACAGGGTTCGTTCCTGTAGGATTCTTTTTCGTTTGCTTTTATCTAGTTCTTTTACTCAGAGCCTGGACAGAAACACAGGAGACGCAGTTTCTTCTTTAGACTTGGATGTTTATTGTTTCTTATCTACATTACAGCTGCACAGAACGTGCTTCTAAGCTAGCAAGGTGGAAAATGGCCGAGGTTGAGTTCTTGCAGGGCCTTTTGAAGGTCAACTTATCCAATTGTATTATGCCAGCAACTTTATTTTTACTTACAGCCCAGTAACCTAATGCCCTGGCCTCTGCATTGCAGGGCTTTTTCACCCAATTACAGACTTACCCAAATGGAGAAGGAGAAGGAAGAAGAGGTACCAGCCACCACCCCAATTCCACCAACTTCTTACCTGTGTATATAGATTACTATATCCCGAAAGCTAAAATTTCTGCACCTTCACCCAGTGATACAACACACTTCTATCAATTACACACCAACAATCTCGGTGTTATCACCTAGTTTTGGCAGCCTTTTCCAGGGCCTCAGGTCAAACACAGTGTATTCCTGAGGGTCTGCTGCTGTCAGTGATTGGCACAGAGCCCTCAGGGCCTGAAGCCTTATTTCAACATTCGTCTACCATTTGCAG